>JAYESA010000007.1:4154741-4425324 GCA_036927795.1 Iris macrosiphon | reverse complement strand
GTACCATGCACGGATGTCCCCATAGGCAGGCATCCGATCGAGTGACAGTAGTGACACCACACAGCTGATCCTTCCGTTAACGACCAAAACATCCTGTTACCCACACAACTGTACTGTACTGTCTTCTTCCTTCTTCTTCTTATGTTACCTAGGCTAGACCTAGCTAGCTAGCTAGTGTTACTTGCCGACAACGCAGTAATTATTAATCTCATGTAACACAAATATACAGCCAGGAGATCTAGCTACCAACTTCCCTCCCTCCATATACAGTAACAATTAATAATCACGGGTTGCTTTTAAGCATGAAAACACTCATTATGTTGCATGTAACACTCGTACCTATATATTGTGTACTGTTCAAACTAAGAAAGAAGAAACTCAATTTAGTATATATATAATGGACTTTCATATATTGCATAAATCTTAGTGATAAGCCAAGTACTAACTCTGTCACTCAGTAGTTCCCAAAAAATATACTCCATAAATCAGCTACCAACTCATATATAAGAAAATAAGTTCATATCATTAGATAAAAGAAACAGAACCTAAACAACAACCATTTCCTGCTTCTTTTGGAGAAACAAATCACACTTAGTTATGGGTTAATTTCTCTTGCACCGTATATCTGGCATGGATTAGTTAGCGTGGAACAATAAGTACAGACCCTCTATAAAAATTTTACAATCTGAGTGATGGAAGAAGTTAATTACATGCATGCTTGTAAACGAGAGTGTTCACAATTAAAGATAATAACAGGAGCAATTGTTATATGTACAACAGATCTAGATGGCTTCATACGAAAATAAAAATTAACGACTAAATAAAAACAGTTGAAACTAAGAAATCAGTAAAACATACATTTCTCTCTCTGGATCTATGTTTTGGTAGTACAACAGTTTTCTGTGTGAGTTACAAATCATCATCCGTCTCATTGAATCTTTATTAATAAAACTGAGTTGAATGCCAGCATTTTCCTCTCAAGTAAAATGTGGTTACGTTTGTTAATATGTACCATGTAATATAAGTATTCATTCATGAAGCACCATGTGACAGTTTAGCAAATTTACTTGCTATTTTTGCGTAAAAGATTTTAACCCCATCATATACAATAAGAGAGTTATAGAACCTAACAACAGTATGAAAGTGAAAGGATGACATCTTCCTCTATTACATTCAGAGCCTTCTCTTCAATGGGTTAAGCGCAGAAACAAAACTAATAAATCTAACAAACTGATTAGACATATTAATTGAAATAGAACTTTTGACAGTGGAACATTGGTTAAGAGTAGACCGCCATATTTTACTTCCCAGTGCATTTGGTTAAAGCAGAAATACCATTCAATAAGAAATCAACAAAAAACACTCGGAACATCAATTTTTATCTCAGGATATTGATGTTACAAATACTAGTAATTAGAAATAATCAAAATACAACATTTCTTGAATTATCAATATTGTTATGCCATGGCACCTCCCACGATTACAAGAATTTATTAATCCTTAAAAATATCCACAGATTATCTTTTAACACTAAAATTCTCTCTTATTTTACGCTCCATTGTCTTGTTCTCTCACTGTCCATGTAAAGCTGTCTTTCTTGTCTCTGTCATGAACTCACTCCCATTCTGCAGTACCAAACTTGTGACTAGTCTTGATTAGACCATTACCACAAGAAAATATTTCATAGGAGATATCTATGGTTTTTTGTTTAACTCGGAGCTAACCAGATGTACTTCTCAAATACACTATTAAATAAACATGTAGGGTCCATTTTTAACCAGTAAAAATGGCCTAGAACGGGACACTTTCACTTTAATAGGTGGATTGACAGGTGAATGGATAGTGTACAGTCGGATTCCAAAGTGAGCAATTAGTTTGTTGTTGTTGTTGTTTTAACTCAGTTCAACAGAAACAAGTACCATTCAGGTCCTAAGATTAGAAAACCACTAGTGGAGAGAAATAATTTACAGCAGCAAGTAAGTGAATAATTACATCTCTCCAAAGGTCAGTTATTACCAAGGACTGAGGGAGGGAGGGAGGGAGGGAGGTAGCTGGCTAGTGTCCAAAAAGATGAGGCAGGAAAGGAACAACAGCCACCAGCTAAGCAAGAAAATCAGCAGAAGAAAATGAAAGAAACGACAGTTATTTGATAAAGGGTTCAATGAAGTTGACCCTTCAGGAATTATAATATTCATTTGACAACAAATGGAGAGCCACCCAGAAGAATAATTGTCCACACTTGTAAAAAGGATCCCACAATTGGAATATTTGGAATGTGGAAAAAGACCAATGATTTAAATCAATATCTCAATGCGATAATCCATGATTCATACATGGGATTTGATAAATGAAATCTTGGTCTGCCTGCTTGATTCATTCAGACTGGAAGAATAGCAAAGATTATACATAATTGTCATGAGGTTGGAATATCCTTTAAGCAACCATATGATGTCCATCAGCAAGCAAATAGAAAAGAACTGCAGCGCTTAAAACACACACAAGTATATCCATTATCCAGTCTCCATATTCTGGACATGATATAAATATGGAAGAATTTAGTATTTCATGGAGGGATCTTTATTGTGTGGCATGGAAAGAGTCAAAGAGAGAGAAAGTTTGATATCAGAAAGCATTTAATTGTAAAATTTTGAAATCTTGCCAGCAAGTTGTCAATATGGAGAAATAGTAACTTTCAGCTACCAAGGCTGCAAACCATTTAAGACATAAATTGTTATAGAAGCAGGAATATACTTAGAAACAGTTCAAATTCCTCTATTAACTAATTTGTCTTGCATACACATTGGGAGGAGTTTAATACTCAAAACTTGCACCCCTGCCCTTAGGCTACCTTCTTAACAAAAAACAATTTAGCCTTGTTTAGTTTCAATAAGCAAGGGATCTGATGGTTATTTTCTATTTGGAAAAGTATTAAAGTAACATGGGAATAGAATAATTGCTTATAAAATTAATCTACCATAGCCCTTGATTTATGAGGTGCTCCTTTTCTTGTTCCCCTTCTCTTCATTGAGTGGCTTTCATGAATTTCATTGCAAGCTAGTATTATATTCAGGGTGGAAAAGAAAAAAAAAGCTCATAACTTATATTGAAAGGAGAAAGAGAAAGCAGTCTTGCCCTGACAAAATGGGAAAAGAATGTTAGTATGTCATCTTCTAGTTAGTAAAATGAAAACAACTCCAACTGAGGGTATATTGCAACCTTTACAACTTTTGACTAGATCACGAGTGATCAGATGTCAATAGGATTACAGGTGCTGGCAAGCTTCTCACATCAGAAATAGAAGTTCAATATAAAGAAGAAATTGCTCAAAATTGGAGATTTTCTTCTATAAGACGCTTTACTACCCCACGAGAGATTGGAATGAATCTTATGTCTGTCACCCTCTGAATCAAAAAGAAAATCTACTTTGAATTGGTAGGCAGGTCTAGTTCCGCTAAGTTCAAACAGATTCGTACATTTGTAAAAGTTGGTCGTGAAATCATAGGGAACAGAACAGATTGCTATATGTGCCTCTGGCACGCAAATCCGTCGCCCATAGCGAAGCACTCCCACAAAGTCATTGCACTAGTTATATATCACATTTAATTAACAAAGATAAGAATATTAAGGGTATCCTCCATATATCTCAAGCACATTACAAAGGGTATACTAGAAATTAATACTCTCTTCTTTCATGTTCTCCAGAATATTTCATATCATCTAGAGATCATAGGTTGCCTTGAAAAGAAATAGAAACAAGATGAAGAATTATATTTCTAAAGGAGATCATCACCATTGAAGTATATCACACATATTTTTTTTTTCCTCTGAACATTCCTATAGACAACAAGCTACACTGATGTGTAAAAAGAAGCCAGCAGGATCAAGCAGATTAAGGCACAAAATGAGAGGTGAGAAAAGAGCTTACTTAAGGAAACTTAGGTCTTGTTGGATTTTGTATTTGGTTGCTTGAAAGCGACGGTTGGTGCTATTCTGCAGCTCCTCCTCTCATGCTCAAGCACGAGCTCTGCAGCGAACCAATCCAGCTTCTCCATGTTTGTCTGTTCCCCCATCCTCTTTCCCCCAAACATAACAGACTCCATGTTCTTCTGTTTTAGCATCTCCTCTGCAGCCCCAAGTAATGCCTTGACGTTCCCGGGACTTGGATCAGAGTCCGTATCTGCCCCGCACCGCCCCATGGTCAAGCCATTCGCCTGTACACGAACGAAAGGCAAGGGTTAATGACAGAAAATGCCTAAAGTCATCAAACTGATCTCTCTTTACATCTTTACATCAATGGAGGCTTCAAAATTAAAGCAACAGTTTGAAACTTAAAATGCTCAAAGAAATTTAAATCTATACATCAATCCCCAAATGCTTACCATATCAGCAATTCACAACAACATCAGGTTATTGCCAGATAACGTTAAAAGACAAATATTAGTTTGCATCACTGATAGTAGAATCAATTCAGTTTTAAACAGAGATCAATTTATTGGATGCATGTTACTCTTTTTACCAAAGATCAGCATTGGTTCCACACCATAACTGATTTATCTTTTATCAGACAGGTTTCATTATTAATTTATTTCGTCGGTAAACTTATCAATGTCAATAGCAAAGTCAAAACAAAAAACAGAAAAACTTCAGCTATTTCCACCCAGTTTTAGTGAAGCAGTCTCTGCCTCAGTTTTCCACAATTAAAATTTCCAATCTAACCAATTATTATCACATTTGACTCAAATGTATAGACCAAGTGGGGGTTTAGATCAGGCACATGAGACGGCCAAATTCCCAAAACAGACTCCATGGTTAGCAGCATTAATAAGCAACCTGATTAGGTTAACTAAGGGTCTGCTTGGTAGCGGTGTTTTCATCGTCCTTGGGATGTTTTTGAACCGGCAGTTTATGAAGTATTTAAAAAATAATCTGTTTGTTAATATTTTTGAGGCACTCTTTTGGGTCGGCTCAAAATTTTCCTAAAATCAGTGTAATATAATTTTGGTGTCTTTATAAACACTCAAAATCGGTGGATTTTGAGAAATTTATTATTTTATTCCATTTATATCATCACAAAAAATATATAATTATAACTACTAATACCCTACCCTATTTTTTTTTCTCATCTATGTTTCTCTCCTACTTCTTCCAAACTAAGGCTACTTTTTCCAGTATATTCTTAAAATATTTCTTTTCTATTTCCATCTAGACGTTTCTATTATTTCATGTGTTTTTATTATTTCGTGTGTTTATACTTTTTCCAAACTACGGCTACTTTTTCGATAAGTTCTTAAAATCTTTCTCTACTACATGCATCCAGGTGTTTCAAATTATTTTATGTGTTTATATTATTTCATATGTTTCTCTATTATTTTGTTTATATATGGACATATAGATAATTTTATTCGAGTAAAAACTTTAAGAATCGTTCGTTAATGAATTAACAAGCATGGATTAGACTGATTTAAAAATCGCTACTTAAAACCATCCAAAACTGGCCCTCTCGTAGCCACTTGGTACTCTGAAAACGGCTCATAATTGCCTAAGTAGACCCTAAGTAAATGCTCTCATCAGCAAACAATGCCAGTATAGGAGTCAGAGAAATGCCCATAAGAGAACAAAAGAAGGTACCGTCTAGGACTACTGAAGATACTGACAAGCACAGTCTTTTAATCTGGAAATGCTTAATTAGAATCCAACAGCAGCGGGGGCCAGTTTGGTTCTACTTCTCCATTCCTCAGCTCCTCTACTCTCTATTGTGTGTATGTATGTGAGTAACAATGTACCAACCACCAGCTTGTAGTAGTAGTAGTAGTAGTAGTAGTAGTAAATGGTGACAACTCATTCCTCCCGACAATGGCAAAATTAAACACCCAATTCTCATCACAATAAAAAGAAGTTGAAAATAAAAAGAAGAAGGAAGGACCACTGCACCCCCAACCCATGCTAAAACTAAACCGGCGGAACATCCTACTGTCTTAGTAAGAAAAGAAAAGAAAAGAAAACGGGTTCGGGTCTTTACCTGGATCCGAACGTAATTAGAGCTCCGGCACTGCCCGAACGCCATTGCTACAGCGTGGTCGACGAGATCGGCCATTCCATCGGATGCAATGCGCGCCACTGGCCGAGCCCACTCCCTCGACCCCCACTTGCGGATCCTCTGGTAGTCCGCCTGCTGCGTATCCATTCCCCCGCCCGACCCGCATCCGAGGGACAGCACCATGACGTCCTCCACCCCTCTGACGAACGGGAACTCCTGCTTGTTGTGCAGCACGTGGGTGATCGCCACGGCGGAAGGATTGCACATCGCCAGACCGCCGTCGACGCCGAGGCAGGCGGTCTTCCGGTCGACCGACGTCATGTCGACCGGCTCGAACCGGCCCGGCTCAGCCCAGGTGGCCCGGCACACCTCCCACAGGCGGAAGTCGTAGCTCTCGTTCTCGAGCGCGTCGGCGCGGGAGAAGACCAGTGGGGAGGAGGTCAGCAGGTCGTAGCAAGGGATTAGCAACGGCTTTACAGTGTCTTTGAGAGTCAGTTCTTGACCGAAAGCTTCCTTCATTGCTCTCTCCATCGCCTCCGTGGCTACCGGCATTCCTCCTCCGCCGCCGCCGTCATTGGAGAGGCAGCTGAAGAAGATCGACGACGATGGAGTGGGTTTGCGGAAGAGGTGCTTTCCCTTTTCGACGAGGAAGCGCCAGGTGTCGTCGGCGGAGAAGGAGGTGGGCTTGGCGGAGGAGAAGAGCATGGCGGCGAATAGGCCGCCGACACCGGTGCCGGCGACGAGGTCGAAGTAGTCGGAGATTCTGGCGGTGGGGTCGCCGGATTTTGAGCGGAGGGATTGTTCGAGGTAGGAGAGGGCCTTTCCGGGGAGGAGTCCTCTCATGCCGACGCCTCCACCGCCGTCGATTGTGAGGATGCGGACCTTTCCCCTCTGGTTCTTGATGTCGACGGTGTCGGGGTTGGGGTTGGTGAGCCATAGCTTGTGGTGGTGGTCGTCATAGCCGAAGAGGAACTTGCTCTCGAGGATGGAGAAGATCTCGTAGCTGAGCTTGTCGGAGTCGATGCTCGGCTCGTCTTCGCCATGGCTATCCACATCGTTGTTGTTCTTCTTCTTCTCCTCCGGTGCAGCAGCAGCAGCAGCAGCAGCCGCCGCCATGTATTTAGTGTAGTATATATGTATGTATGTCCTCCTCTCTTTCTTTCTTTCTTCTCTCAACTGTATAAGGGGTTGCTAAAGAAAGAAAGTAAAGGGGGTTTGTTCGCAGTAAAAAAAATCAAAATTTTGTTTGTTTGTTTGTTGACGGTTTTTAACAAAAGAGGAATGAATTCAAGCACGCTCCTCCTCCTCCTCCTCCTGAATTCAATTGAACTGAAACTTTCTATATATATATATATACGTACTCTAGTCTCTCTGCGTTTGCTTCTAACGATCGATCACGCGAGCGAATGAAGGAAAGGAAAGGGACAAGCAAGCAGCTGCACGTCCTCCGCGACTCTATAACCCGAACCGAACCGAACCGAACCATAGATATAGATAGATTGATTAATTCTTCTTCTCTCGCACCCGTCCGTCAGCACCACGCGCCTCTCTCTCTCTCTCTTTGCAATCCATCTCTATTTAATTAATCAAACGGACCGTTTCTTCAGAGGGGGTCAGACCAGGCCAGGAAGTTTGCTGCTGAGTCAAAGGCCCAATTCTTCACGCCTGCCACATCGGACGGCTGTGATCGCTTTCCCGTTCGTGCGCAGATCGCCTGCCGGGATCCTAGCGCCAATAAATACCCAGCCCACCTTCCCGTCTGGTGAGGGCCCAATGGCCTTCTCGTGTGGTGAGGGCCCAATGTGGTGTGGTGTGGTGTGTATCAAAGCACATCTGTTCTTCTTCTTGTTAAGGATTTACTCAAAATATTATTAATTATTTTTTTTATATCCTACGATACGGATTGGACTTTACGCGCGCTGCGCTGCGTTGCATGCTATTTGGACCCACTGTCCCCACATCTCCTCCGCAGTTTGATCTCGGTATCTCTGTTCTGCCAGAAAAATTATACATCTTTTCACTGACCACAAAATTACTTAATATTTGAAAAATAAAAATAAAAATATAGATTGTCCCGGTACAAACAAAACTGATATTTACCTTTTTTTTAATGTAATAAACAATTCTAGGGATAGAAATGCTATCAATAATTATATTAATTTAATAAATAAAGTAAAAAAAAAATGATCCCTCTATATCCTTGTTGATCAAGCCCCACATAGCTCGCAATCGTCCACAACAAGATTGGTGAAAATAAACATTGATGGTAGACTTAGAAAGTAGTATCAATTTAGTTGGGACTATACTTTCTTCTCTCAAAATGAAGAGTTTTTATCCATCATTGTCTTGGAATGATGGAGGTAATTCCAGAAGGTCGGATATTTCTAATAAAAAAATTTCTATTTGAGAATGATTGTGTTTCGTTTGGCTTTACATGCAAATAAATGAACAAAATGGCTTGTGAATGCTTGTGACTTTTGATCGTCTTCCCATGATTTGTTAATTCAATGGTTTGATTTTTTTTTCTTCTTTTTTAGGAGACCGGCTGGTGTTCAATAATCTCTACCATTATAATATGGTTCAGATACGGCTCAAAAATAAATCGTTATCATCAATTAGTATATTTAAAAAAATAACTTGAAAAATAAATTTTAAAAAATAACGTGAACATATAATAAATTTTAAAATATATTCAAAATTTAAATTATATTTAAAATAACCACAAGTTATTATCTAATTAAATATATATCCAAAATTTAAAAAAAAAAAAATTAAATAATAATTCAAATTTATTTAAAATATTATAATTTAATTTAATTTTTATCTAATTTATAATAATATTACATATTATTTTATAGATGTAATGCAAATTTTTACGTGCATAAATTTACTAGTAAGAACATAATAAAGCCAATATAGTTGCTACTGCCATTACATAACAAATTCTACCACACGGTCAAAATAAGTTGCACAAACAAATAAATTCTTGTGTACTGGACATCAACAACAACTAACAAATTCCAAAGCTCACAAAACACCACTACTCTTTGCTATCAAATGACGTCTTTCCATAAGTTTTTTTTTTTTTTAATGTCTAATGTAACGTTCGGAATTTTATGCACACTGCATTACACGTATTTTGGATTCATTGTTTTGAACTTCCACCAAATAAAATGGAAGGAATAATACGTTCTCCCGTAATTCGATCCATTAATCTTCCACCATCCAGCCAGGATGAGAGGGAGGGTGTTGAGTTAATTAATCGATAGTGCTACGTTGTCCGTGGTCTGTGACCGCGGACCACGTGTCATTATCCTATTGACAGAGAATTCTATGTAGGGTCCAAACAAATAGGGAAGGGCCAATGGATTCGCGATCACGGCCGACGGTCACATATTTCGGACCAAATATCATTTTCCTTAATTAATTTCCTTTGTTCAAGGACCAACACAATTTCCTGACGGAGATGGCTAGGCCTAGGCATGGGTCACACACCATTATTTGTCAAATAGCTTTCAACTTTTTATAGGCGTAAATGAATACCTGAAATAGATTACAAGTTGGACCAATTGATAGTACTGTTTGGGTTAATTGGGAACACAATCTAGCTGAAAATTGTATTCCCATGCACTTTTGTATATAAAATAGTAAGAAATATTTATAATCACAAATTAAGTGATTGCTAGCTAGCTTGTATATGAAATCTGATGTTTAATCATGGCTAAGATACTTAATTGGACTTGTCTTCCAATATCTATCATCATTATTACGAAATGGATTAATTTTCCTGCGTTATCATTTCTCTTTGCCCTGGCCACAATCTCCCTCCTCAATCATGGCCAAGACTGCTTTCGTAGTTGATAAATTAGTTAAGAGGGCTAATGTCTAATTAGTATGATATAATCTCTCTTCTCTTCTCTTCTCTTCCACACTCGTTTGTGCCCTCGTGAAGCAAATATTGTTTATTCAAAAAACAATTGATTCTCTTAATTAATCATGACTAGAGGAATCATTCTCCCAACTAACCAACATTTAGCCTTGGCCCATCTTCTTTTTATACAGTTGCAACCATGCATGAAGTCATCTCAAAATAACAAAAACAAAAACAAAAAAAACATCCATAAAGTCCCACAAGCAAATTAAACGTCATTTGATTTGATTATTTTCTTCCTCCATAAGCTAGCCCCATAATTAAGGATACGATTGATCTTGGGTGTCCATTGGTTGATCCCAAGTAGAATTTTCCAGGCATAAATTTTTATGCATTCTATTTCTTCTTTAATTTTAACAGTTGAAGTTCCTGGTAATAATAATTAGTAAATTTAGGAAGTAGCATTTGGAAAATGTCCTCCTCCTCCGATCCTTTGATGCAACTAGTAACATATATGTCAAGTGTGTTAGAATTTGTTGTTTTCTTTATACTAAATTTCAGAATACAAAAATAAAATTAAGATGTTACCGGCCTCTGGGGAAGTCGTGCACGAAGCACTGCCCTAAGAGTTTATTCGGGATCTGTGTGCAGACGTTCCCGAAGCTCCTAGTGGTAAAACCCCCGCACTACCGGTATCTCGTTGCCGCACACGACTTGGAGAGAACGACCAGAACTTAGCTCTGCCCAGAGCTCGGAGACAATGAAAATTGAAACAGAATGTTGACAGAGGTTTGGAGTACGAAATGTTTCTGATTGGTTTTACAAAGAAATCAGTCTGATATATATAATACTGATGTGTAACGGTCAGAATTAATTCCCCTATTAATTCAGCCGTTACACAAAATAAAAGAATGAACCTGGACACAATAACGGTTCAGAAACACTTTGTAACGTTCAGAAATTAATTTTCTAACGTTCACAAAATTAAATAAAATGAAGAGGAGCAAAAAGATTTTTAGGGTCCCAGCCCGAACCCGAAGAGGAAATCGGATCGACATTCGGCGCCCGCAGATGTGGGCGCGTGTCACGCCCCAATCCCAAAATACGTAGGACTAGGTCACGTAACCATGCCAGCTGGCCCGTATATATGGCAACTCCAATATATGAAAATCATATATACGTGCGTACGCTGTATAATGAACAATAATTCATAAGTGGTAAAACTCTTTACAAGTCACAGGGTAATATCTAAATCTCATCCACAGAGTCAAATATACATGAATAACTAATAACCAAGTAACTAGATCTCAATAACAAATATCTAAAGAATGACAGCCGGATGGAAACAAAACTACTGCCGAAAATAGAATATAAAAGGAACCAGATACACACCATATAAGAACAACATCTGACAATCACGAGGCTCAAATAGAAGACCTCCTCGGGATATACGTAACATGTCCGGCTCTGTGCTCCTGCGAATACTACAGAACATATACACCTGGCAGGGGACCAGGTCCTCAGAGGGACATAGCAAGATACATAAAAATAACATGCCATAATGTAAATACTGAATAAATAAGGGGGTATGCTAACCATCTAAGTGAATGCAATTTGAAGACCTAGTAGTACGCATGGGAATGTGTAGGCTTGACATATGCTGACGTAATTCACCAATCGTCATGACTGGCTAGTATATGTGTCATATGCCCCCGGACACACGGGTAGCTCTGCAATCGACCATCTCCGAGGAGCATGGTACGAAGGATAAAAGACTCAAGAAGGGGGTGTCCCATACGCCTACTAGATATCTTCCCCGCCCACTGGAGATATACAAGTCGTGAAAACGACGTGGACATCTCGTATAATGATGCAAGTCTCCATAGAATAAACAACTAAGCTAAATACCGTTACACGTGTTGCTCACACCGATGGCCAGTCGAATATGAGGCACGCGTCCCTACATGAACTCACTCTGTGATGTGTACTGATACGTGTCAAGGCCTGGGAAGTCATGCCAATAACTCCACAACTTTAGGTGGGTCCACTAGACACTAGGTCAGATATAAATCCTAACGTCAACGCCTTCGTTGACTGCACCCGAGTTTTCTCGGACGCGCACATTCATATAATAAATAAACATGTAACTATCAATAACTGAAAGTAATCAGTACAACAAGGCAAGGTATACTTGCCTGGCAAGAGAGCTGCAAATATGTAACGTCCCGATGTCAAATGCCAAAAGTCTGAACTATGGCCTCAGAATAAATGTCTCCGGATACTGAAATAAACATCACTAACAGTCTCAAAAAATATTAAATAGCTAAAAACGCCTGTCCTTAAGTCCAATTTTGACACAGGGGCGAAAATGACAGTTTCTAGTCAAAGCGGGGTCCACATGTAGGCCGCTTTGCACCGGAAAATGTGTCAGGGTCAAAGGTCTCCAAATTTGCCAAACTTAGTGTCAACAAGTCAGGAACGATGATACAAACCCAACGGAACTTCCAGAATTGGATTCCGATGAGCCGGTCACAAAATCGTCCGTCAAGTGGAGCCTGTGGGGCCCACGATACGGGATTTTGCCAACGTTCTCAGAATCGAACCAAACTTGGATCACAGGACCAGCGTATTGCTACGAGTCCGATGGCGCAAGTTTCGTCTCGATCCTACGTGTGTACACAAAGTTGCAGCGTGTTCCAGAACAGGCGGATACGGGACGTTGTCGGCGGATACGCGTTGATTCCGGTGTGCACGCACATCCAAATCAACTTCTGCGAAATCCCGCACGTCCGTATCAACGGCGCGCACGTTTCGGTAAAGACCGGGTGCGACCAAGTCGTCCCGTTTGGCGGGGCATACTCAGTTCCGGGGTGAATCGGGTCGTTGTTTTTCTTGTTTTTAGATCGCGTGCCGCGATCGCCACAGGACGCGATGTACCGAGCGGGTTGCACGGGCACCGAGATGGTCACATAGCCTACGTGTCATAACTGACGGAATTAAAAACGGAACTACGAGGAGATAGAACGGGTTACCTGAACAGGGCTCCGTGGATTGAATTTCCCGTATCCGGGAAGAGATGCGACACGACACTGATCGTGTCCGGGCTGTGTCCGGGCTCTGAAAGGCTGCTGTGTCCGGTCTGAGTCCAGGGGAGACTTGCCGGGCTTCGTCGGAGGCGCTCAGGCGGAGCTCGTCGGTCAACGGGACGACCGGGCAGGGCACGACGAGGCGGCTGGGAGAGAGATCCGGTCTCTGGCCACGGGGGGGGGGGGTGGTTCACGGTAAGGAGGAGGAGGAGGAGGAGCTGTGGTATCGGCCATGGGGGTTGGTTCACGGTGAGGAGGAGGAGCGGCCATGGGGGTTGGTTCACGGTGAGGAGGAGGAGCTGTGGTCTCGGCCATGGGGGTTGGTTCACGGTGAGGAGGAGGAGGAGGAGCTGGGGAGGAGGAGGAGGAGGCCGAGGGGTCGGGGCCAGCGGGGCTGCGACGTCGCCGACCGGAGCTGCGGGAGGCGGTGGCGGCGTCGCGGCGAGAGCGAAGGTCGGGGGTCGGTTAGGGTTAGGGGGAGGAGGAGAATAGGAGGAAGAGGAGCGGCGGGAGAGGAAGAGGAAGGGTGGTGGTGGTGGCGGTGGCGGAGTGGAGGAGTTCAGCCGGCGGGGTCGGGTGCTGGGAGGGTTGGAGAAGTGGAGGAGGTGGCTCGGGGAGGAGAGGAGGAGGCTGAGGAGAGAGGGAGGGCCGAGGGTGGCCGGGGGAGACGGTGCCGCGGGGTGGGGGTCGGCTCCGGCGAGGGAGCTCGCCGCCGGCGGGGGGGGTTCGGCTGTGGGGGGGGTAGATTTAGGTTTTGTTTTTATTTTATTTCTTTTATTTTCTTTTATAGAAAATTATATTAGTATTTTAAGTAAAATATCTTGAGATATTTTACAGGATATTTATAGGATATTTTTGGGATCTTTTCGGATATTTTCGGATTGGTCCCGCCTCCAAATGGACGGTGCAGGTTCACCGGCCAGTGAGGGGGTGACACCTCGCACTGTACTTTGCAGAAAGGTCCCTAAAATTTCATAAATTGCGCAGAGATCCTATTTTAGGAAATTGTGCAATTACGAAATTGTCTGAGAAAAACACCTGATTTCTGAAATTACTAAAATTCACAGAATTGAGAAAATTTGCTGTGCGAGGGTCCCGAGGGGGTGGGGGTGAGTCTGGGCAGGGACTGGACCTGGTTTTGGGGTGATACGGGCCATCGTATTTATTTAATTAATAATTACTGCGTACGGTGTTCTCTAATTATTTAGAGGCAGGTAGGGTCATAATTTTTCTACGGTGTCAATACACTAAATGTAGTATACTCAGTGTAGAAAAATAACGTATTTTTGTCTGGACAAAACGGGTGCATGTTGGGCCTCAAATTTCTATTGGAACAGGGATGGGTACAGGTCTGGGATTTAAAATAGGAATTAAATACGGGCGTTTGCAACGAGATTTGTGCGTCTCATACGAGACTCAAAACTAAGTATCTGGGAGTTGCACAAAGTGCAGGATAGTAGGCTGGCATGTCTAGGAGAGGTATGCGAACTTTGTTCGGGGATAACAGTCAAGGTAAATCTCCAAATAATTAGGTGACGGACAGGTGCACAAGTCAATAGGATATGTAAGCAAAATTAATTAAAATATTGCAACAAATCCTAAATTATGAAAAATATTCCTAAAATACTGGATTCTGGTCGAGGGAGTTTACAATCTACCCAACTTATAAAAATTTCGTCCTCGAAATTAAAACTAAGCCATGGTAGAAGGGAAAGACGGCATAAGATATAATTTAACAAAGTAATTTATATCTTGGTCTACGGATAGGTTCGAAAACGTTTACGCATGCCGTACTCGCATTTCCAAGTTGTTTCTCCTGGCGCGTCATGCTTCCATGCTACGCGGATCAAGGGGATAGACTGGTTCTTCAATACTGTTTCTCGATGGTCAAGGGTTCCCATGGGTTGCTCTTGATACGACAGGTCTCGTCCTAATAGTGATCTCTGGATGGTTGAAAACATGACTGATGTCTGACACATATCGCCTGAGTTACGACACGTGGAATACATCAAGTACTCTCTCAAGTGAAGGTGGTAGTGCAAGTTGATATGCCACTACTTCCATTCTTTCTAGCACGTCAATGGTCCAATCTACCTTGGACTCAACTTGCTGCGTCCTCTGATTCGCATGTGTCTCTAGTAGGTGATATCCTCATAAAGACATGATCGTCCTCTTTGAATTCCAAGGGACGATGATGACGGTCTGTCTACTGCTTCTGTCTGTCTTGTACTGCTCGCCAGTATCCTTGTATTTACTTAACTGTCTCTTCGGTATTGACGACCAACTCTGGTCACGCGAATCCTTGTCTGGTACAATGCTGACTGGTATGCCGTACAATCTTACGATCTGCCTCAAATAAGTAATGATTCCATAGCTAGAGCTTCTGCAGACTGGCCAACTCTATAGGTAAGAAAAGTGCTGACTTGGTGGGTTGGTCCATAGGAATTTTTGATCCTTACAAGTCAACCTAGTCATAGGTGTTGCTATCTATTCAGGAGTCAATCAATTATTCATCCAAGTGAAATCCTTTTAGACTCCTGTCAGCAAAATGGTACATCCTTTTTCATAATTCTTGAGTTCTGAATCTTGCTCCAAGTTACGAGGCAAAAAAAAAAATTTATGCTGTCATAGGGATGCACGTACCAGGAACGTAATAAAACGCATGTGGGTAGGTAGGCAGGTAGCGAAGGTCATCCTAAAGGTAGCACAAATTTAAACTACAATCAACTCTAATAATAGGGTTTTGTAATTACCCAAGAAACAAACAGGAATAACTACAGAAACAACACACTCTCGTATTTATACTAAGTACGAGATTTCGTCTTTCCGAAATAAGGGAAGGCGAAAAACAATAATCAAGAGTTCAAGGGGGGTAATAGATTAGAAGTGTGAGGATCAAGGCGTTTAAAGAATTCAACGGGAATTGTCAAAGCAGTTGTGGATTTGAGATGCTATTTTGGTAATCCCTATTCACATATTCGTATCAGTACAGTTAAGTAGCTGATACAATATGCTCAGGCATATCTAGTGGGCAAATACATCTGTCTACTAATTACTATATATCTTAATCCACGTAAAGTAGTTATGCGAAGGGCGAACCAAGTGCACTATGGTTGATCAGACCGTAATACACTGATTCTGAAATGTATTAGTGTAGTACTCCAATAATACATCTCTCAAGAACAAGCTTGATAAAGAATAAGCTTGCGAAACTAGGCTATACTAGCGGCATAAGTCAAGGTAGTACGGTAAATATAAGTGGGCTAGATTATGATGTGAGAAATTTCAAAATAATACAAATTCACATAAATACAAGACTCTACAATCTCTATAGTTATTAATCTAATTCCTTGTCTAAGACGCTAGTTGACCCAAAAGAGGTATGGCCTTCTAAGTTCTACAATCTAACTATACACTATAGGTTGTCCGCCTAAAACAGAGATTCCAGGAAGTCTGCGTAAAGTAGGGGTTCGAGGTTGTCTGCGTAATGCAGAGGTAAGATAATTTGGCGTAAGGTATAAATCCGAAACTGTCTGCGTAACACAGAATTTTAAATTGTCTAGCGTATGGCAGGGATCCAAAGTAGTTTGGCGTAAGTCAGGGATTCGGACTATCGGCGTAAAGCAGGTTTCAGAGTTATCCGCGTAAAACAGAGAAGCGTAAGGTAGAGCTTCAGAGCTGTCCGCGTATAAAGTCTGCGCGTGAGAGATTGCTATTCTTCCTGCGTAAGGTCTGCGGGCAAAGTATTGCCTAAAGGTTGCGTAAAAATCTGCCAGCGTAAAAAGTCTAGCATACGCTGCAGCGAAAAGTTGTACAAGAAACTCATGAGTTTGTCAGTCAAGTTAATGAATCCTGACATCTGACAAAAGTACTTGTACAACGATCGAGGGGATGGTTTGATGATGGTTTGCACGGAGTTCTAGGTTGTCGTTAGTGACTTTTGGATACAAGTCATTTACGCTCGAGGTGAGACAAAACCAAATGTCCCGTCAAAAAGCTGTTTCCTTTTGCACAGGGCTCGAGGTGTATCTCTGCGCAGGATTTGGTCGCGTCTGGGGAAAGCTAAGGCTGTAACAAATACGCTAACATCCTATTCTTATGTTATGCCTAAACAGGTTACTCTACGCTGGTTATCTATGAATCATCAGGTTTGCGCAGGGCAGTTACCTACGTGGCTGGCATGATGCGTCATACGCAGGATAAGGAAGACTAAGGGCGGCATAAAGGGGACAAGCTTCTACATGATTTGGCTTTTACGCCAACTAGGCAGTGGTTTGGCTTTACGTCAACAACGGTCAAATGGGTTTTACACCAACAAGGGTAAAGGGTCTCTGGCGTAAAACTGGGTTTATCTAATATAGGATGAGGTTTCTGTCCTAATATTCCTCCTTAGATTTCTATGGGTTCCTCAAGGCTAGGGTCAATACTATGGTCAATCTCTAATAATCCTATCTCTAACTAATCCTAGTAGTGTTCATACTATACTCAAGTCATATATAAATACGCCAAGGGATAATGGAAAGTAAATCTATAGGTAAGCGACGCTAGGGTTTATTAGGTAATAAGGAAGGTTAGGGTTTATTTAGGAAATCAGGAAGGCTAGGGTTTATTTAGTAATCCGAACTTAAGGATATGTCAAAGCCCTAGTGGTATTCTTATTAGAAATGCTACCTTAATTATCATCCTATCAACAGGGATTCCTATATTCTAGCAGAGGCTATACTAAAAGAATTATCAGGGAAGTACATGAATCAAGCAGGATGCAATTATGTAAGTAGGACAGACTGGAAGGAAGATAAGTCATAGTCAATTTGGATGAGATTATATATTCTAATCCTAGGTGCAGGCTTGCTCGGTACAATAACGTAACCGAGACAATATGCTCTGACCTGCATGGGCCACCACTAAAAACATGTCACGTCCCAATCCCAAAATACGTAGGACTAGGTCACGTAACCATGCCAGCTGGCCCGTATATATGGCAACTCCAATATATGGAAACCATATATACGTGCGTACGCTGTATAATGAACAATAATTCATAAGTGGTAAAACTCTTTACAAGTCACAGGGTAATATCTAAATCTCATCCACAGAGTCAAATATACATGAATAACTAATAACCAAGTAACTAGATCTCAATAACAAATATCTAAAGAATGACAGCCGGATGGAAACAAAACTACTGCCGAAAATAGAATATAAAAGGAACCAGATACACACCATATAAGAACAACATCTGACAATCACGAGGCTCAAATAGAAGACCTCCTCGGGATATACGTAACATGTCCGGCTCTGTGCTCCTGCGAATACTCCAGAACATATACACCTGGCAGGGGACCAGGTCCTCAGAGGGACATTGCAAGATACATAAAAATAACATGCCATAATATAAATACTGAATAAATAAGGGGGTATGCTAACCATCTAAGTGAATGCAATTTGAAGACCTAGTAGTACGCATGGGAATGTGTAGGCTTGACATATGCTGACGTAATTCACCAATCGTCATGACTGGCTAGTATATGTGTCATATGTCCCCGGACACACGGGTAGCTCTGCAATCGACCATCTCCGAGAAGCATGGTACGAAGGATAAAAGACTCAAGAAGGGGTGTCCCATACGCCTACTAGATATCTTCCCCGCCCACTGGAGATATACAAGTCGTGAAAACGACGTGGACATCTCGTATAATGATGCAAGTCTCCATAGAATAAACAACTAAGCTAAATACCGTTACACGTGTTGCTCACACCGATGGCCAGTCGAATATGAGGCACGCGTCCCTACATGAACTCACTCTGTGACGTGTATTGATACGTGTCAAGGCCTGGGAAGTCATACCAATAACTCCACAACTTTAGGTGGGTCCACTAGACACTAGGTCAGATATAAATCCTAACGTCAACGCCTTCATTGACTGCACCCGAGTTTTCTCGGACGCGCACATTCATATAATAAATAAACATGTAACTATCAATAACTGAAAGTAATCAGTACAACAAGGCAAGGTATACTTGCCTGGCAAGAGAGCTGCAAATATGTAACGTCCCGATGTCAAATGCCAAAAGTCTGAACTATGGCCTCAGAATAAATGTCTCCGGATACTGAAATAAACATCACTAACAGTCTCAGAAAATATTAAATAGCTAGAAACGCCTGTCCTTAAGTCCAATTTTGACACAGGGGCGAAAATGACAGTTTCTGGTCAAAGCGGGGTCCACATGTAGGCCGCTTTGCACCAGAAAATGTGTCAGGGTCAAAGGTCTCCAAATTCGCCAAACTTAGTGTCAACAAGTCAGGAGCGATGATACGAACCCAACGGAACTTCCAGAATTGGATTCCGATGAGCCGGTCACAAAATTGCCCGTCAAGTGGAGCCTGTGGGGCCCACGATACGGGATTTTGCCAACGTTCTCAGAATCGAACCAAACTTGGATCACAGGACCAGCGTATTGCTACGAGTCCGATGGCGCAAGTTTCGTCTCGATCCGACGTGTGTACACAAAGTTGTAGCGTGTTCCAGAACAGGCGGATACGGGACGTTGTCGGCGGATACGCGTTGATTCCGGTGTGCACGCACATCCAAATCAACTTCTGCGAAATCCTGCACGTCCGTATCAACGGCGCGCACATTTCGATAAAGACCGCGTGCGACCAAGTCGTCCCGTTTGGCGGGGCGTACTCAGTTCCGGGGTGAATCTGGTCGTTGTTTTTCCTGTTTTTAGATCGCGTGCCGCGATCGCCACAGGACGCGATGCACCGAGCGGGTTACACGGGCACCGAGATGGTCACATAGCCTACGTGTCATAACTGACGGAATTAAAAACGGAACTACGAGGAGATAGAACGGGTTACCTGAACAGGGCTCCGTGGATTGAATTTCCCGTGTCCGGGAAGAGATGCGACACGACGCTGGTCGTGTCCGGGCTGTGTTCGGGCTCTGAAAGGCTGCTGTGTCCGGTCTGAGTCCAGGGGAGACTTGTCGGGCTTCGCCGGAGGCGCTCAGGCGGAGCTCGTCGGTCAACGGGACGACCGGGCAGGGCACGACGAGGCAGCTGGGAGAGAGATCCGGTCTCTGGCCACGGGGGGGGGGGGGGGTGGTTCACGGTAAGGAGGAGGAGGAGGAGGAGCTGTGGTCTCGGCCATGGGGGTTGGTTCACGGTGAGGAGGAGGAGCGGCCATGGGGGTTGGTTCACGGTGAGGAGGAGGAGCTGTGGTCTCGGCCATGGGGGTTGGTTCACGGTGAGGAGGAGGAGGAGGAGCTGGGGAGGAGGAGGAGGAGGCCGAGGGGTCGGGGCCAGCGGGGCTGCGGCGTCGCCGGCCGGAGCTGCGGGAGGCGGTGGCGGCGTCGCGGCGAGAGCGGAGGTCGGGGGTCGGTTAGGGTTAGGGGGAGGAGGAGAATAGGAGGAAGAGGAGCGGCGGGGGAGGAAGAGGAAGGGTGGTGGTGGTGGCGGTGGCGGAGTGGAGGAGCTGGAGGAGTTCAGCCGGCGGGGTCGGGGTCGGGCGCTGGGAGGGTTGGAGAAGTGGAGGAGGTGGCTCGGGGAGGAGAGGAGGAGGCTGAGGAGAGAGGGAGGGCCGAGGGTGGCCGGGGGAGACGGCGCCGCGGGGTGGGGGTCGGCTCCGGCGAGGGAGCTCGCCGCCGGCGGGGGGGTTCGGCTGTGGGGGGGGTAGATTTAGGTTTTGTTTTTATTTTATTTCTTTTATTTTCTTTTATAGAAAATTATATTAGTATTTTAAGTAAAATATCTTGAGATATTTTACAGGATATTTATAGGATATTTTTGGGATCTTTTCGGATATTTTCGGGTTGGTCCCGCCTCCAAATGGACGGTGCAGGTTCACCGGCCAGTGAGGGGGTGACACCTTGCACTGTACTTTGCAGAAAGGTCCCTGAAATTTCATAAATTGCGCAGAGATCCTATTTTGAGAAATTGCGCAATTACGAAATTGTCTGGGAAAAACACCTGATTTCTGAAATTACTAAAATTCACAGAATTGAAGAAATTTGCTGTGCGAGGGTCCCGAGGGGGTGGGGGTGAGTCTGGGCAGGGACTGGACCTGGTTTTGGGGTGATACGGGCCATCGTATTTATTTAATTAATAAATACTGCGTACGGTGTTCTCTAATTATTTAGAGGCAGGTAGGGTCATAATTTTTCTACGGTGTCAATACACTAAATGTAGTATACTCAGTGTAGAAAAATAACGTATTTTTGTCTGGACAAAACGGGTGCATGTTGGGCCTCAAATTTCTATTGGAACAGGGATGGGTACAGGTCTGGGATTTAAAATAGGAATTAAATACGGGCGTTTGCAACGAGATTTGTGCGTCTCATACGAGACTCAAAACTAAGTATCTGGGAGTTGCACAAAGTGCAGGATAATAGGCTGGCATGTCTAGGAGAGGTATGCGAACTTTGTTCGGTGATAACAGTCAAGGTAAAGCTCCAAATAATTAGGTGACGGACAGGTGCACAAGTCAATAGGATATGTAAGCAAAATTAATTAAAATATTGCAACAAATCCTAAATTGCAAAAAATATTCCTAAAATACTGGATTCTGGTCGAGGGGGTTTACAGCGCGTACCCGCACCCGTTACGCGCGCCGAACCGAACCGAACCGAGCCGGGCCGGGCGGCGGCGGCGGTGGCGGCGCGCGCGTGTGGCCCAAGGGGTTCCCCACACAACAACTTAATAGAGCAAAGAAGAGAAAGTAATATATGTACACAAGAGGGCTTTGGTGCATCCGATGTGGGACTAAAGAAAGGAAGAGGAATTTGAGTTTTTGAATAAAAGCAAAACCAACAATCCCCCCCCCCCCCAAAAAGTCAAGTTCCGAAACAGAGATAAGAGTGAAGTAAATAGAGAGAGAGCATCTGGGCAGTAAAATACTATGCATAGATGAGATGGACTACAGCCTTGAATCTCACGTAGTGACTATTGCCTTAATCTGAAGAAGTGCTTGATGGACTATGCCTTGAATCAGACTTCTTGAACCAGATTTAGAAAAATAGCACACATAGTACGCTAGAGGTCCTTGGTCTATCGGGTGGCGCTTTTAAGAAGGCCATGCGCACTTTTTCACATTCATGAGAGTTGTCTGGGATCGCCCTGTCCCATAGTCGCGGCCTTCACGACCTCTCATATAGGTAAGTCCTTAATGGTTGGTGATATGTATCAACCCATCATTACAGCTTGGACCTATTAAGAGTTTCAACTCATCCTAACCATATCACACAGGAACACTGTCACCATAGGGATGGGGAGTCATTGTACACATGTACAGCTACTTGGGCTTTATTTTAATGAGACTTTAATCTTGAGTCAGTGTTCCATAAAGTCACCTAAGTTCAGCTTGTTTCTACCCATTGAACTGGCTTCTTGGGATCTCCAGTCAGACTCGGTTGGGTTGCCACTGCTGGTGACTAACTTATGGGCTTAATCCCATCCCCCTCGATGATTCTAGGATCAAAGTCCTAGACAGACCCTTCGTCAAGTGATCTGCAAGGTTCTTTTCTGACTTTATATAGTCAAGAACCACATATTTGCCTAGTAGGCTTTTGATTGACTTGAAGCGCAGCTGCAGTTGCCTGTTCATCTTAGCATTCACAGAATCATGCTTTAGTAGTTCAATAACAGATTTATTATCATAATTTATAGAAATTGCAGGAACAGGACTAAGAGAAACAGGTATATGCATAATAAATTTTTTAAGCCATTCAGCTTTTGTGCAAGTTGTATCTAAAGCTATCATTTCGGAGTCCATTGTACTCCTAGCTATGATAGTTTGCTTGCAAGAGCCCCAGGAGATTGCAGCTCCTCCTAGAGTAAAAACATATCCACTAGTAGATTTTATATCATGTGAGTCGGTTACCCAGTTTGCATCTGAATAACCTTCTATGATATCAGGGTGCCTAGTAAAATGAAGTTTGTAATCTAGGGTGCCCTTGAGATATCTAAATACCCTATCCAAGGTAGTCCAATGTGACTGATTTGGGTTACTGGTATATCTGCTTAGTCTCCCAATAACAAATGCAATATCAGGTCTTGTCCTGTTTGTTACATACATAAGGGAGCCTATCATCTGTGAATATTTATGTTGTTCCAAAGGTGATCCTTCATTCTTTTTCAGTACAATACTGCTGTCATAAGGAGTAAGGACAGGTTTTTTATCAAATAACTCAAATCTTTTTAGAATTTTTTCAATTGAATGTGCTAAAGATAGAGTATAACCCTCTTTGCCTTTGGTCACTTACATTCCTAAAATTAGGTTGGCTTCTCCTAGGTCTTTCATATCAAACTGGCTAGATAAATAGTTCTTTATAATATTTATCAATTCCAGTGATGAACCTAGGATAAGGATGTCACCTACATACAAGCATAAAATGACATAACTTTTACATGTACCTTTAGAGTATATGCATTTGTCATACTCATTTGACAAGAAACCATATTCACAAATTACTTTGTCAAATTTATTGTGCCATTGAGCTTGTTTTAGGCCATAGAGGGATTTTACTAGTCTGCAGACTTTCTTTTCTTGACCTTTAGCAATAAAACCTTCAGGTTGGTCCATATAAAGTTCTTCCTCTAGGTCTCCATTCAAAAATGCTGTCTTTACATCCATTTGATGGATTAGCATATCATGAATGGATGCTAAGGCCAAGAGAGTTCTAATGGATGTGATCCTAGCTACAGGAGAGTAGGTATCAAAATAATCTAACCCTTTCTTCTGGGTAAAACCCTTAGCAACTAATCTGGCTTTGTATTTCTCTATAGTACCATCGGCTCTGAGTTTCTTCTTGAAAATCCACTTACAACCTATTGGTTTATTCCCTAAAGGTAGATCTGTTAGAAATCAAGTGTTATTCTCCATGATGGAGTTGTATTCACTGTTAATGGCTTCTTTCCAGAAGGGAGCATCAGGAGACGACATTGCTTCTTCATAAGGTGAGGGATTACCCTCTATCAAAAAGGTGAAGAATCCTTCTCCTAAATTTTTCTCAATCCTATTCCTTTTACTCCGTCTTGGTTCTAAGTCTTGTTCAGATTGAGAGCTAGGTATTTGGACTTGAGAACTAGTAGAGGGCATGGAGGAAGAGATTGAACTTCTATCCTTAAAGGGAAATATGTTTTCAAAGTAAACTGCATCTCTTGCTTCTATAATGGTATTATTAGAGATTTTATTTACTTCTGAGTGAGTCACTAGAAATCTTGTCACGACCCGCACCCAAAAATCGGGCATGAGTCGTGGGTACGTCCAGCCTACGCCGCAGCATCGGCGGTAGAACGCTGTCTAGGTCAACTATCTAGATAAAATTTCACACAAAAATCGGCCATGACCTCTCCAAAAGGAGGGCAACCACACAATCAATATATAAACCTGTCAAGATCTCAACTCCAAACGGAGGAGCAATATCAAATGATAATCTCAAGTACTCAATCACGAATCTAAGCACGATAAGATAACAAAGAAGACTAACAGCTATAAAGTCTAACCAACAACAACTACTACAACAACCACAACATCCATAATAATAATACATCATCCAAATCATCCAAAATAATATACAATACAAGGTCTCAATCCAAAACCGGAGACAAATCCGGTGCTAAAGCTAATAAAACAACAACAAGGTCCTAGTGATCCCGGCTACCAACCCGGAAATCACTCCTAAACTAGAGGGTCCCTGTCTGCACCATCGACAGGCTCAGGTCCATAAAACGTCGGACACCACTCCTCCGAATACTCTGAAAAATATGTCCAGTCAGGACTGGAGCAAGTACATCTCTAACAGCAGTTCCATTTAAATGATAAAAATTATAAAATAGTTATAGCAAGTAGCAAGAAGAATGAAATAAAGTATGAAATAAGAAATATACATATGTCACTGGTGCATAAGGTAAAGATGCATGGATATCAGAGAAAAATAGTAATAACTGCAAGATACAGGAAATCTAAGCTAAGATCAAGTCCGTGCACATGAACGTGTAGTGAGTCCTGCATGAAAAATATGTAGTGAGTCAAGTCCAGAAATATGTAAGTGAGACAAGTCAAGAAATGCATGAGAGTCCAGACTATAAAGAATGAACTCGGTGTCTTTGAAATACTTGTTTCGATATGTAAACGGCTAGGGTAAGTACGGCTCACCGCGCACTGGGTGCGCGGCTGCTATCATTCCAGATTAGACCAGAGGGAGTGATTCCTGATGATGCCAGATAGGAATGTTTACATGTCTACTCGAGTATTTCCCCGCCCCGACTAATACAAGTGGATCCAAGACCCGACACGCAAATCAAGATGAGTCCAGCCTGAACATGAATGATGCCTGTAGTGATGCCTGTAGGTGATGCCAGTAGTGATTCCAGAATAGAGGCCAGAAACATGAAATGTACGTATCGCAAGTAAATAAATCCAAAAATACCAGTCAGTATCCCGTGTTGTGCCAGAATAATCATATGATACTATACTAGAAGCTGAATCATAATAATCATCAGATAATGAAAACTATCAGAGAATGTACTCGCCTGACGTCCTGAGCAACTGGCGATCCGAACCGGTGTCACAATGACCTAATACGAAAAACAAGGTTAAACAGGGTTCTAATGAGTTAAACAGATATAAAATAACTAAAAATAGGCTTCTAGGGTCGTTCTAGGTCAAACGGGTCAAACCGGTGAAATCTGGGTCAAAAAGTCAACTCTGGGTCCAAAAAGTCAACTCTAGGTCAAAACTAGGTCAAAAGTTGACTTTGGCGGTCAACCGAGTCAACTACGGTCAAGTCTGGGTCAAACTAGGGTGCTCCTGAAATTCTAGGTCAAACCGAGGTCATTAAGCTAGAAAACTCACAAACTCGCCTCCTTGAGATACCGGGATACCCTCGGTATCCGATACCTCAACCTAGGCCATATACCCCGCCTATACCCTCTAAAACCTATGCTAGCACGCGTAAATATATACACATAAGCATATAAAAATCACTCCAATATTATTTCTAGGCTATTGCTCAAAAACCCCGCTCGAAACCCAATACCTTGGTTATCTTAAGGTATTGAGATACCTCGGTATCTCAAGGTATTGAGATACCGCTCTAAACTCAACCCGACTACCCCTCTAGCTAACTAACTATGCATAAACATATATATCTAGCTATAATCTAGGCTAAAATACATATATCTAATACATATAGGCATATACCTATATATCTACGTATATATCTCACAACACACATATACCTTATCTTACCTTACCCTCAAATATATATATCTATACCTAGATATCTAACTATCTATCTAATATTTACCTATCTAGTTATCTATCTAACTATCTAACTAGCTATTTATTATCTATTTATATCTAGGCATCTATCTATCTATTACCTATCTATCTATATGTCTATCTATCAATTTACCTATCTATTATATATCTAACTATCTATTAATCTATCTAAGTATCTATTAAACTATCTATCTAACTATCTAATATCTATCTATCCATCTAACATATCTAGGTAATTACCTATCTATCTACTTAAATAACTATCTAGCTATCTATCAATCTATTCTATCTATCTAAACATATACCTATTTATCTATCTATGCATCTATCTAACTAATTATCTATTTATCTATCTAACTAACTATCTATCTAACAAATCTATAGATACCTATCTATCTATCTAATATATCTATTCATCTAACTATGTATCTATATATCTATCAATCTACCTATCCATCCATATAGCAATCTATCTATACCTATATATATATATATATATATACATATATATACCCCTCTCTCCCTCGCATACTGCTGCCCTTGCTCTTCACCTTGCTGCTGCTGCTGCTGCTGCAGCAGCATATTGCTGCTGCTACTGCTGCTGCATAGGCTGCTGCTACTGCTGCTGAATACTGCTGCTACTGCGCCTATTTCTGCTGCTGTAGCTGCTGGTTCCAGCCCCAGGCACCCCCCCTCTCTCACAACACACACACACACACACACACACACACACACACACACTCCTATATATATCTATCACTATATATATACACATACATATACATATATATATATATATATATAACTCTATAGATATATATACACACTAACTTATATCTACTAACATATATATATATATATATACACACATATTAACACATATAAACACACACACACACTGATACATATAAATACACACACACACATATCTATATATATATAAACACACATATATCTATATACATCTATACATATACACTCTCATACACATACATATATCCTCACACACTCTCACACTCACACACCCTCACACACACACTCTCGCACACACTAGCACACACTCTCACAAACACACAACCACACACACAAACACTCCTACATATATATAAATATATATACATATATACACACTCACTCAAACTCATATATATATATATATAGGCACTCACTCACACTCACACACACTCACCTACGCACTAGCACACACTCACACAAGCACTCACTCACACACTCACCTACACACTCACACAAGCACTCCCTAACACGCTCACAAACACATAACCACACATATATATATATAAATATATATATAAAAACACACACACAATATATATATACACATATATATAAACAAACACAACACAACACAACGCACACCACGCCCACAACGCCCACCAACGTACGCCCAACGACCCCGACATGCCCAAACACCTAAAAATATATAAAATATAACTCGAAAACTCTAGCACACACTCCCCGATACTAATCCAACGCGCGCACAAGCCCAAAACGAGGAGCCCAAGTCGAAATGGCCGTTCGGTCATTTCGACGAACACGTGGTGCGCGGTTCGGAAAACCTCCTGAAATGCACACCAAATGAACTCAGAATTGGCCCAAAATTTACCCACGTGCTCTACACGATGTCTAGATCCTAGAAAATATGCTCCCGCGTCGATTCTAGGCCCGTGGCGGAAACGCACACGCACTTAGAATCGGCGACGACGAAAAGCCCCAATTTCGTCCGAAACGCCCGTTTCTCCGCGACGCGGCTTCCCGTGTCCGAACGGAGACACGCTCTCACCCTCACGACATCTGACAACGTTTACCTAGGTCCGTCTAACCTAGGACATCACCCAAAATTGGGCCAAATTCGGATTTCACCCGAAATTGACACAAAACCTAGTGTTAAAGTCTCTAAACCCAACCAAACTAGTTCCAACTTTCTCCTACGGGTAGGCTTAGGGTCTAGGAAGGTTCTACAACACTAATTACACTACACAAAAATAATTAGGAAGGGGAAAGTTAGGTTTTACCTATTGGGAGTTGGAATCCCAAGGCCAAAGTCTCACAACCCCTAGAAATCACCTCCCTCAAGCTCCAAGCCACCAAATCTAGCTCTCACACTAGATCTAAGCTCCTCACACCTAGGTTAGGGAAAATGCAAGGTGAGGGTTAGCTTAAGAAAGAAGAAATGGAAGAAAGAAAGAAGAAAAGTGAAGAAAAACTCACCTTGGAGAAGGAAGGAAGAAGAAAGAAGAAGTGGAGAAGAAGAAGAAGTGAAGAAGAAGTGGAAAATGAAGAAGAAGAACCAAGGGGGGAGAAGGCTGCTGTGTGCGGGCTGGAAATGGGGAGAGGGGTCGGGTCTCAACATGTAATAAAGGGTTACAAAGTCCAAAATACCCAAAATGCCCTCCTAACTTGGGTTTTGGGTTCCGGGTTCCAAAAGCACTCAAACTAGTTCCAAATCTCTCCAACTAACCTCCTAAAAATAAAATAATAAATTTAAGCCCCAAAATAATTCGCACAAGGGTGTGGGCTGGGTCGGACATGGGTCCACTAGGGTCTGACATGGGTCCAGGCTAGCCAAAACCCTAAAACAAACAATAAAAATATAATACAATCAATAATTAATTATAAATACAATTAATTAAAAATAATGCACAATTAACCAAATTAAAAATAAAAAAAATGCCCGACTTTGGAAATGGGGTGGTGACAAATCTATTGGCATAGCTGTCTAAGGCATATCCTATGAAAACAGCGTCTACAGTTTTGGGACCAATCTTTCTCTTTTTAGGTTCGGGAATTCTGACTTTAGCAAGGCATCCCCAAACTCTAAGGTAATTAATCCTAGGTGCTCTACCTTTCCACAGCTCATAGGGAGTCTTATCTTTTGTCTTACTGGGAATCCTATTAAGAATGTAACAGGCAGTTAAAAGAGCTTCTCCCCACAAGTTATCAGGAGCACCAGAGCTGAGAAGCATGGCATTCACCATATCTAACAGAGTGCGGTTCTTGCGTTCAGCAACTCCGTTAGACTGAGGTGAATATGGAGCAGTTACCTCATGAATTATTCCATGTTCTTCACAGAAGTTAGTCATTTCGTTTGAGTTATATTCTCCACCACGATCAGATCTAAGGATCTTAATCTTCATTTTTAATTAATTCTCAGCTTCAGATTTGAAAACCTTAAACCTATCTAGAACTTCATCTTTGGTTTTTAGAAGGTAGATGTAACAATACTTTGAATAATCATCTATAAACGTAACAAAGTATTTTCTACCGCCTCTATTCAAAATCCTATTTGAGTCACATACATCACTATGAATAAGTTCTAGAGGGTCAGAATTTCTTTCTACAGATTTGAATGGTAATCTAGTGTGTTTGGCTTGAACACAAATCTCACATTTGTGTTTGTCATCTATTGGAGTCTTGGAATAAGATCTAAAGTCATCATTCTTTTAATAGAACCTAGGTTCACATGATCTAGTCTGCCATGCCAAACATTTGAAGATTCTATATTAGAGACAATGAGAGAACAATCAGAATTTTTATTCATTGTACTTAAAATGAAAAGACCGTCTTTTACAAAGCCTTTTCCTATAAAAGAGTCATGCTTAGAAAAAACTACTTTATTAGCCTCCATTACAATTTTGTATCCTGAGGCTACAAGAAGGGATCCACTAACTAGGTTCCTCCTGACAGACGGCACATGAAGAACATCATGAAGAGTTAAGATTTTTCCTGATGTCATCTTCAGGTTAACTTTTTCTCTTCCAGTGATTTGTGCCGTTGAGCCATCTCCTAGGGTCACACCTCCTCCACTTGATTCCTGATAGTTTGAAAAACATGAGCGATCAAACGAAACGTGAACATTAGCTCCAGAATCCAACCACCAATCATCAGAATGGTAAGAGAGGTTAATAAGGGGTTGAAAGCTTACAGACCTGAAGGAACTCGAAGAACCTTTGTGAAGCATGTTCGCTTCTGGTCTAACTGAGCCCTTTCCTTTGTAGGAGGTCTGGACAGCTTCCTTCTTCCTATGGTAGCAGTTGGTGGCCATATGGTTTGTTTTACCACACACAAAATAAAATCTCTTCTGATCTTAAGTCTGACTGAAGTTTCTAGGTTTTTGGTTTTGGTGATGATGGTTTTGGTGCTTAGGCTGAAAGTTTTTCTTCTTCTTGAAGAAATTCTTTTTGGATTTATAAGGAAAATTAGACTTGGGTTTTAATTGGCCTTCTACAAGGTTTACCTTAACTTTATATTTAGTCTTAGGCTTAGACCTTAATCTAATTTGTTCTTCGGTTCTAATTTTCTTTAGGACTTGATTGTAGGTAAGGTCTCCTTGTGCATGGATAAGATCCTTAGCCATATCAGACCAAGAGGGAGGTAGCTTATCTATTCGGCATGCTATTTTATGTTCATTGGAGAAAGATGTCCCTTTGGCTTGTATATGTCTAAGGTATTCTTGGAATTCATGGAGCTGGTCATTCATTGGTTTGTTATCTACCATAAAATACCTATTAAAGGTTGAAGAATTAAACCTTTCTATTCCGGCATCATCACAGCCGTATTCATCTTCCAAGGCTTTCCACAGTTCTTTAGCGCTCTTGTATTCAAAAAATATATCATACAAGGATTCAGATAATGCGCTTAGAATTCTATGAAAACAATGGAAGTCTATCTCTTTTGGGGTTTTTGGTTTTGATGAGGTAGATACTCCTATGTCAGACTCAGTTTCATCAGAATCATTTGTGATGGGTGTGGACCCATCAATGGCAGAAATAAGTCCTAAAGTAGTGAGCCAAAATTTTATTTGGCTCTGCCATCTCTTGAAGTATGAGCCATCAAACTTAGCAGATTTTGCAGTAGATGATTCCTCCTTACCAGTCATGATTACAGTCTGAAAAATATAAATTTATTTAATAACAATGTCTAAGATAATAGTTTAGGTGGTCTTTTCTAATCAATCTTAAAATATTTAGTTTTTCAAGTGTTGATCAACTCAGGTTAGCTGTAGGGGCCGGTTCCCAGCTAGCGGTGGTCCGAAGACTCTTAAATACCGTGTCGCTTAGGGTTATTTACACCTGGTTGACAGAAGGACCCTTTCGGCTTGTGCCTGAGTTTGTCTCTACTTTGAAACTTTAGATTCAAGATTTTATTTGCAATTTTATTTTACTAAACTATTTTCTTTTTGGTCTTAGTTGCTTTCAAAATACTAAGTGATTAGAAAAAGAAGCAAGTTGTAAGTTACAATTGAAAGAAATTTTGTGATCAAAATTGCAATTGACAAATTTATCGAATGTGCTAACAATATTTAAAACATTTTAAGCAAATTTGCAATTTGACAATATAGTAAGCAATTTGATAAGTAAACGAATAAATGAATTGAGGAATTAAAACAAATTGCTATAGTGACTGAAAATTGTTATAAGTCAACTTGTATTTGCTACGAATTCAACTTGTTGAATTTGTAGAAAATTAATTTGCTACAGTAATTATCAATTATTTAGAATAAATTAATTATAACAAATAGTGAGAAGCAAATTTTATTAGCTATCAATTAGAAGCAAATAGTGAGAAGCTAATAGTGAAAATTAATTCTAACAAATTTCTAGAAATCAATTGTAACAAATAAATTACAATAGTATGTTTGAGCAATTGTAACAATTTTTTGGGATTCTAACAGATTGCTAGAAGTAGCGGTAACAGTAACTATTGGTTAGAAATTTCAAAAATACTAAGTGCTATTTTGTTGTGAACAAAATGTTTTATCAGTGTTGTGAACAAAATGTTTTATCAGTATTGTGAACAAAAGTGTAACAAATTAGAAGTTTCGGGATTCTAACAAATTGCTTGAACACATATTTGAGAATAAAACACTGTATACACTTACTGTTAGTTGTGAACAAAAGTGACAGTAACAGTGTCGTGAATAAAAGTAACAAGTTGTGAATAAAATGTTACAGTCAAATTCAACAGTAGCTATTTTGTACATAAATCAACAGTAAGTATTTATCAGTAACTATTTCAATTCTAACAACAACAAAAATAAACTATTAGATTGTTAGAATTTGTTGTTTTCTTTATACTAAATTTCAGAATACAAAAATAAAATTAAGATGTTGCCGGCCTCTGGGGAAGTCGTGCACGAAGCACTGCCATAAGAGTTTATTCGGGATCTGTGTGCAGACGTTCCCGAAGCTCCTAGTGGTAAAACCCCCGCACTACCGGTATCTCGTTGCCGCACACGACTTGGAGAGAACGACCAGAACTTAGCTCTGCCCAGAGCTCGGAGACAATGAAAATTGAAACAGAATGTTGACAGAGGTTTGGAGTACAAAATGTTTCTGATTGGTTTTACAAAGAAATCAGTCTGATATATATAATACTGATGTGTAACGGTCAGAATTAATTCCCCTATTAATTCAGCCGTTACACAAAATAAAAGAATGAACATGGACACAATAACGGTTCAGAAACACTTTGTAACGTTCAGAAATTAATTTTCTAACGTTCAGAAAATTAAATAAAATGAAGAGGAGCAAAAAGATTTTTAGGGTCCCAGCCCGAAGAGGAAATCGGATCGGCATTCGGCGCCCGCATACCCGCACCCGTTACGCACCGAACCGAACCGAACCGAACCGGGCCTGGCGGCGGCGGCGGCGCACGTGTGTGGCCCAAGGGGTTCCCCACACAACAACTTAATAGAGCAAAGAAGAGAAAGTAATATATGTACACAAGAGGACTTTGGTGCATCCGATGTGGGACTAAAGAAAGGAAGAGGAATTTGAGTTTTTGAATAAAAGCAAAACCAACAAAGTGCTGTACCGGCAGGCCACTCAAACTCAAATATATATGTCTTGATCACTTTTGAATATATAGCATGCAGTACCAAAGAGAATTTAATTGCATTTTCTTCACTTACGTACAAATCAGTACTATATATCAACCATGCAACATTGTCCAAAAGTAGATATATATATATATATATATATATACATTAAGGTGTAAGGGGACAATTAATGGACCATGCATCGATCAATCTATCTGCATTCTTCTAGCTAGCTAGCTATTCTTTCCATGCATATATATATATATATATATATATATATAAAAGATGAATGGTCATACTAATTAGATAGTTCTAGCTTTTCCCTAAGGAACTAGACATCTAATTAGAGTATGCTAATGTACAGGTAATTTCTCTCTAGCTATATATATATATATATATATATGTTATTTCTGAGGCTAAATCAATGATGGAAAATCACGTGGTTGAAATCAGAGGTTCACACAAATTTTTTTACTATGACTATTCTCGATCTCCACGAAGAACTATATATAAGGATCATGTTACAACCTGCTGTTACAACAATAACCAGAAAATAAACCTCTCGTTCTTCCTTGCAATCGCAGTTGCAGATGGACAGAAAAGAATTATAACTCACAGAAGAGAGGAGGAAGAAGAAGAGACTTTACTTGCTGGGGTGATAAAGATCGTCGTTACTCAAAGCAAAATTCGTTCCCACACGATCTGCTTCCAGGAACCAGCAAGTTCACGAAGAACTTCTAGAACGATCGATGTCGCCTCTGTCTGGACTCACACGAACTCCCGGAACTCCAATGGTGGGGACAGCAACAACTCTCTTCGTCTCCTAATTTTTGAAGTTGGTTCTCAATGAGGCACAAAGAGAGTATTTATAGAGAGAGGGTGAAAGCCCTAACCATCCATCAGTTACGGAAAGATAGGAACAAATTAATTACGAATTCCTAAAAGATAGGCACGAATTAATTTCAAATTCCACAAAAAATGGATTTGAATAACAAACCATATCTTTCCATAACCGTTCAAATATATCCGCAACAGCAATGCATGCGGCAGCGCATGCGACAGCCCATGCGGCTTGACCATGCGGCCTGCCCATACGACCGCCCAAGAGACCCACCATGCGACCGCGAATGTAGCTCGCGCATACCCGAACGCATGAGAGCGCATCAAATGCGCACAAGTGCCTGCGTCGATGCTGACGTGCTAAGTGCTAAGTGCAAAGTGCGCCAACAAAAAGCCACTTTGCGCCCTTGAGCCCGAGTCCGAGTCTGAGTATGAGTCGCTAAGCCCCTTTGGGGCTTAGTTCCTATGAAAATAATTCCAAGAACATGACAAAAAGTATAAATACTTTCATTGAGGAGTTAATCATTTTTTCTCTTAGAAAAATACCCCCACATGGCACCCATGTGTCCCACCACACCCATGTGCACACCTCAACTCATACAAAGTATTATATTGAGATAACCACTTGGTGGTGTAGCAATATGGGATTATTTTTACTAGTCTAAAAGAAACAACACCAAAAATCTCCCACATATCTCGATATATATAGGCTGAGCGTTCCCCACAGTGAATGTACATCATGCATTAGGATAGATGTCGCTTCGACTTGAATCTTCCAGCATGGGTCGAACAACAGTATGATATAAGAATGGACTAAGCCTTGAATTCTGCCACATAGCAGCAATTCTTTTCACTCACATAATGACATCAGTTGAGCTTCCGGTTGCACATTAAAGGCCATGTGCACTCTTAGTTTTGGTGTATGTATTTTAGGCGTCTACAAGTTTTTTCTCAAGAGACGGCCTATATCTCTTTCCATACACTCTAGGTGAGTTATTGTAAAGAGTCCTTGGCATGAAGTCTCGAGCTTCTTTGCGGTGCTACTCTGCTATGACATGGCCCAAAGCCAAGGCTATACCTCATCGTGGTGTCATGCCACTGTAGCATTAGGTCCCAGCCACTTTGTAGTGCCAAACTAACCAGCATGAAGCCTTACGCTTCATTACGTGTTACGCCACTGTGACGTGAATCGCGTAGCCGAGGATTTACACCTTTTAACTTTGTGGTGTCACACCACTGTAACATGAGGACACCGGCCTCTTTGTAGTGCTGCCTACACTTTTTATTCTACAGCATTAGGCTAACTGCCTGTGTGCGGTACTACCCCGCTGTGACATAGCTCGCGAAGCCGAGGCATTACCCTTACCGAGGAATCTTTTGGTGGTGTCACATACTGTAGCATGGAGACCTTACATTCCTTTGTAGTGATGCACTACCGTGCTTCCTGTTAAGCACACCAGACATTCAAAATGCCTAAGAACTCATTAAGGCGTCTAAGCCATCCTCCTATATGACTTGTTCTACACAAAAGAACAATTAGTAGACAACAGTGATTCTGGGTCCGTAACCCCTCAATGTCTCAAAGGACTACCCACTATTCCTGATATTCTCCCAGTCAATGATCCTCCCTTGAACCGGTAGGTAAATGTCTTGTAAATTTTTCTTTGAACTAATGGCATAAAACTAAATGGTAGGATTACAATGACACAATATCAGAATATCTTCAAGCCCATCTTGATTGTTGTATCCTTGACCAGTTGGCGCTTAAGACCTTTGGTGAACGGATCGTCCAGATTTTTTTGGCTCCGAACATCAATTACGACAATGACTCCAGTCTTGATAAGATCATTAACTGTCCACCGTCATCTTCTTCCCATTGAAAAGATCATTTAATGCTACCGCTGCAGTCGCTTGGTTATCGCAGTAAATCGGTACCGCCAAAATCTGTGTACCCACCACTAAAAGATTATACATGAACTTTTGAAGCGACTCTGCTTTATCTGCTGCAGCTGCCAGTGCATAAAACTCAGATTCTATCGAGGAATGAGAGATCATTGTCTATTTCTTCGACTTTCACGATATAGCATCTCCATCCATGGAGAAGACGTATCCTCATGTGGACCTTTTGCTCTCTACTTCTGAACACCTGCTTGCATCACTGAAGCTTTCTACCACTGTCGGATAATCGTTGTAGTACAGTGCATACTTCTGAGTCCTCTTGAGATATCTCATCACTCTTTTCACATTTTTCCAGTGCTCCACTCCTGGATTGCCCATGAACCGACTCAGCATCCCCACGGCAAAAGCTATGTCAGACCTAGTGGCAGTTGTTGCATACATCAGACTCCCGATGACGCTTGAGTACTCCAGCTGGCTGACACTTTTTTTTGGATTTGGCTTCAGCTTCTTGTCACACCTGTATGGAGTATCGATCCCTGAAAGATCCTGATATCCATAGCATATGAACATCTTCTCGATATAATGAGACTGTGACATAATGAGACTGTGACAACGCCACTCCAGTGTCTGTTCAGATGATCTTTATCCCCAGAATAACATCATCTTCCCCTAAGTCCTTCATACTGAACTTAGATGATAGAAACTTCTTTGTCTCAGTGACACATGCTAGATTCGTACCCAGGATTAGCATGTCGTCCACGTATAGACAAACAACGACTCCTCTCCCATCAGCGAACTTAGTGTAAATGCACTTGTCCGTTTTACTGACCATATAGCCGTTTGATCTTATGACTTTATCAAACTTCTCGTGCCACATCTTGGGAGCTTATTTCAGACCGTATAATGATTTCACTAACTTGCAGACTTTGTCTTCAAGCCCTTTGATGACAAATCCTTCTGGCAGTTGCATGTAAATCTCTTCGGTCAATTCTTTATTCAGGAATGCTATCTTAACATCCATCTGATGAATGACTAGCTTATGAATTGCACTTAGAGCAATCAACATCCTGATAGTCGTCATCTGTGCTACTGGAGCATATGTGTCAAAGTAGTCGATGTCCTGCTTCTGAGAAAACTCCTTAGCAACCAGTCTTTCCTTGAACTTGTCAACAGTTCCATCGTCCATCATCTTCTTTTTGAAGATCCACTTGCATCCGATCATTTTTGCTCCTTTAGGTAGATCGACCAACACTCAAGTGTTGTTGGAGGTTATTAATGCATACTCATCATTGATAGCCTTTTTCCAGAAGACAGAATCTTTGGTCTTCATCGCCTCATCATAGGTAAGCGGATCTGCTTCCACATGATAGGTGACAAAATTATTTTCGAAGTCCTTGTGTCTCCTTACTCGCTTAGACACCGGTTCTGCGAGTTCTGGTTCGAACATTATCTCTATAATAACAACTTCTTCTTCGACTACATCTTTATTGGAAGTGTTGCTCTCCTGTGCACTCGCACTATTCTCCGGAATATCCGCGATAATAATGTTCTTGTGCCTTACAAACTTATCTTCAAAGAATTCTGTATCGCGAGATTCGATGATATGATTTGACACAAAATTAAGAAACCTCTGAGCATCCATCTTTTCAACATATCCCCAGGAAGATGGTCTTTATAGTCCTCGTACCCAGCTTCTGAATCTTCAAGTCCGGAAGCTTCACATATACCAGGCACCCCCACACTCGAATGATATTCAAGTTGGGTCTGACTTTGAACCAGAGTTCATGAGGACTGACATCGAAAGTTGTGTATGGCACTCTTGTCACGCCCCAGTCCCAAAATACGTAGGACTAGAAATACGTAAGCATGTCAGCCGTATGTATATGGAGACTCTATATGGAAACCATAACACATACGTACGCAATATTATGAACAATAATTCACAAGTGGTATATAATTATCATAAGTCACAGGGCATAACTAAATCTCATCCACATAATCAAATAGAATTAAATAACCAATCTACTATATAACTGAATCTCAATATGAAGTATCAAAGAATGATAGTCGGGTGAAAATAAATCTACTGCCAAACTAGAATATAAGGAAAACCACATAAGAATATCTAATGAACCATGAGACTCGAAGAGAAGACCTCCTCGAAAGAGATAAGTAGCAAGTCCTGATCCGTGCTCCTGCGAATAGTCAAGATCGTCTACACCTGGAAAGGGACAAGGTCCTCAGAGGGACGTAACAAGATACACAGAAGCATGCCAATTGAATACAGTAAACTTGCATAATAGACAAAAAAATATATAAGTACGTTGTACTAGACAATCTATATGAAATGCATAATGAGGATATTTTTTTGACGTATGGGCATGAGTAGGCTACTCTATCTAATCTCACAACTCACACGTGTAGAACATCAGAAATCGACATACCTCAAGGGTAGCGACCAGCGCGATACCAGAAATTGACATACCTCGAGGGTAGCGACCAACGCGACACAACTACTATAGTGCATGCTAGTTACTATAGTTTACCAGAGTGGTTATAGCCCATACGCCTACTGATTGTCCTTCCCTCCCATGATACTATGTGTCAAGTGTGTGTCAACATATATATAGTATATAATTATGACTGAAAAAAATACACATACAATGAATATATAAAAATATAATAAGCATGCAAAGTACTGTAAGCAATTTGACAAGGTATCTTGCCTGGTCTGAAAAGGAATAAAGTCCCAACTCAAGGCGTCGTCCGATCTACCCGTCACATAAATTAAACAAGTTAGGTTACAAAAGTGGATGAATAGGTTTCTATATTTTAATCTATTTTAATTATGAATAAAATAACCTAAAATAGTATTTTAATCTTATTATAATCTAATTTTATTATTAAACCCAAATTTTGGTCAAAAGAAAGTCAACTTTACGGATTTGTGATCCGTGGCACGCAAATCGAGGCAATCCATTGACCAAGAAGTCAACCAACTCAAATCCTGGATTTGTGTATAAAATTTTATAGATTTTAGCGCTACATGAATGCCAGAATCGACTTTTTCATAAAATCATAAGTCGGTAAAGAGTTATGTCCATAAGGGCGCACGGATGATAATTTTTGATAATTTTCTATTTACCTCTACGTTGCATGAATTTTATAGTAAATTAAACTTATTTGTTAAATTCTAGAAATATTATTTTACGTAAGTTCATCATGTTAAATTTCTGAAACTTCAAATGGTTCATAATTCTGAATTCGGGATCTCCCAAAATCTCGAAAATACGGAAATGCGTCTGATTTCGGACAACTAGCACTTTTAGAATTTTTTGGAGAAATAGGTTCATAAATTATTAAAATAATTTATATATTCAAAAAACTAACCTTGATATGGTTCTAGCAAAAAAATTGGAGCACGTTTGGAGTCCGGAGCTAGGCGATATCGTCTTTTTAAGTTGTCATAACTACTAGAAAATGAGGCTGAATTTATGACAAATTTTGACCATTTTTGGACGAAAAAGAGAGGAGTTTGGGGAAGAAAAATATGAAAGAAGAGTTTATTCCATAAGTCTAATAGGTATTTATAATGTTGGAGACTACTTAATTGAATATTACTAGGATTGGCTAATTTGGATATGATTAGGATCAGTTTAAATAAGGATAAGATATGCATGAAGTTGCTTTCCTAGTAGGCTCAGGATTTGAATTAATTTAAAATAGAGTTTGAATTGATCTCAATAATTTATAATCTTAAATAGAATTAAATATAATACAAATAATTTATATATAATCTTATTATATATATTAACACTAAATTATCATCTATCTAATATTAAGACTATATATATCCAAATAAATTCTAAATAATTTCACAAATCTAAATAAATTTCTTAAAATTTTAAATAAATTACAAAAAATATAATTAAATATTTTAACCTAAAATAAATATTTGATAGGAACAATATGCAAGTATGGTCTCATAGTAAATCATGAAAGTCCTAAAAATTTATGTTTCCTATGTTTTAAATACCTAAAAATTCTACAAAAATCTCCTAAAATCTAAAATAGCCTAAAAATGATTCTAAATAAATATTTATATAAGTAAATATACTAAGAAATTTATTCTCTAATTAACTAAGAGAATATTCTAAAAAAAAATCAACATCTATAATAAATATAATAATATAAAATACACACAAAATACCTATTTTGGGTGAGGGGGTTTACAATCTACCTAACTTAAAAGAATTTCGTCCTCAAAATTAAAAATAAGGAATGATTTGTTAATCTTTTACATTCGTATCTAAGGCCAGTCAACCGCAATATTCTTAAAATTTTAAATGACAAAATCTATTCAAATCCATCATAATCTCTTCAAAATTAAAATAACCACTGTTTAAATCAAATTTAACCTATCATAATCTCTTCTAGATTTTTAAATAATCAGCATCCAAATTTAATTCAAATCTATATGATATCTTGAACATTTAAATAACCCACATCAAATTTTACTTCACGATTTCCAACTATCATAATCTCCTATAAATTTTAAACAATTCTAATCAAATCTTATTCCTATATTTCAACTTAAGAATTTTGTACTCTTCAAATTTTAAATTCAATTTCTATTATCAATATTTCAAATAGGTGATCCAACAATCAAAATTTAACTTTTAATTCAAATCATCAAATTGTCAAATTTTAATTCAATCCATCAATGTTCATGTTTAGAGTTCTATTTTTTTTCTCAAGATTTAAATCGTTAATTCAATCTCCAATATTCAAAATTTAAATCATGTGCTCAAATTACTGCAATATCAAATTTTAAAATTTATTCTATAAGGCATTCTTATCTTTAAAGTTAAATCCTCATCATCTAAATTATTCTTCTAAAAATTCTCAAAATTAAAATGACTTAAATCTCTCCATCTAATCTTACTTGATTACAATCTAAGAATTTTTTTACCTCGTTGACAATGCAACTTCTACCCAACTTAGAATTTGCCGATCTATCACATAGGTTATACATTTAAGAAAATTTTTCTCAAATTATTTAATCGTGTTATTTAATCCTCAAACACAAAAATATCTCACATGTTTTATGCCCTTAATTACAAAAGATAGTTACCAAGTAATGTGATTGGCCTATGGGGTATATCTAGTACTCTCCGTGTATCAAACTTATACCAAGCACGAACGTTCGTCTTTCCAAAATAGGAGAATATGGAGAACAATAATAAAGAATTCAAGGAGGAGGTGATAGAATACAAGTACGTGGTTCAAGGCGATTAAAGAATTCAAAATAGAGTTGTCAAGACAGTTGTGGATTGAAATCTTATTTTGGTAAATTTCTATTCGCATGTTCATATCAGAACAATTATGTACCTGACATGATATGCTCGAACATGTCTAGAGGGCAAGTATATCCGTCTACTATTCAACTATATATCAATCCACGTAAAGTAGTCATGCAAAGAGCGAACCAAGCGCATTAAGGTTAGCTAGACCATAATACACTGATTCTGATTTAGACAATGTATTAATGTGGGCCCCCAATAATACATATATCATAAACAAGCTCGATAAAAGAATAAGCTTACAAAACTAGGCTATGATAGCAGCATAGGTCGAGGTAGTTTAGAAAAAATAAGTATGTTGGATTATGATGAAAGAATGTACAAAATAATTTAAATTCACCAAGAATATAAGACTCGTAAGGTGTTGTGCCTCTACAGTTGTCATACTAACTCATTGTCTAAATCTCTAGTCAACCCAATGGGGGTATGTGTAACACCCCGTTCCGCTCAAGCGGACTGCCATTTCAAAAGACAGTAGTGCAGCTGTCCCGACCCGCTTTGCCTCAAACGAGAAGCAAAGGATATCCAGACTTGTCCCTACAGGAATCCGGCTTAGGATTTCAGAGGCTCGCTCAGGCGTATCGCTCTACCGAGGCGAATCATCGCTAAGGTGGGTGGCTACGGTGAACTTGTCTTTGCTTAGCCAGCACACATAAAAATATAAAATATTCATGCTAGTCGCTAGGTGATTCACCTCTGCATGCTAATAAATCCAACGCACCTAGCTAAGGGAATACTCCCAACTGTATTGCTTGCTAGAACATGGAAATTAAAATACTGCTTATACTCAGACCCTCGCATACTAAGTCCCTTAACGGTTTCATCTCTCGGCTTACCTTCGGATTCGAGCAACGTGTTTACTTATGCCCCTTAGAAATGCATGCTTGTCTAGCCTGCTTGGCAAAAACGTACTCACGTAGCCTGCTTGGCGAAAACGTAATCACGTAGCCTGCTTGGCAAAAACGTAATCACGTAGCCTGCTTGGCGAAAACGTACTCACGTAGCCTGCTTGGCGAAATAATGGAATTGGAGAAGAAACCAAATAAGTGCATGTCGCGGACAACTCGGAAACTAGATAAAGTTCCACGGACGGTTCCGGGGCACTGGGGCCGATCCGATCCGGATGGAACTCATCGTTCAGTCTCACGTTCTTGGACGGGATGGTTTGTAGCACTCACGTTCTTGACTGCATTCCATCTTCGTCACAGACTGAATGCACGTATAGTCTTACGTACTAGGACATTGTGGTATGCGGCGCCTCATGTTCTTGCACATAGCAAACCATCCTTGTCATTGACTAGATTGGTCCTTTATGGCTATGCCAGCGACTCATGTTCATATAGCTAAGTCATCCTCGCTTAGCGGCTATCCGCGTACGAGTCATTGCATCGCATTAACTGAACACCTGAACGATCTTGAAATAACAGTACTCGTGTTTGCATATGCTATGCCTCCTGAATGTTTATACATGCCCCTGCTTAAATTAACAATGTTTGCCTTGGACAGGGAAGGATAAATGGTAAGTTGGTAAGTCTCGCCGTGTTTCCTCAATATCGCACGGCGCACTGCCCGACACATTAGGCTATTCAATATTTGCATGAAACTGATCCTAAGGCAACTAGAAAGACAACTTATTAGTTGTGCACGGAACCTGTATTACGTGTTTGGATTTGTCGAGCGGGCGAGTAGCTTCCCCACCAGTGCATTCAATGTACTGATAATCCACCAGTTTGTGTACAGGGTGCGGAAGAACCTCGTTCGGTGCGGATGCCTCCTTCGTACGTGCTAAGGCCAGGAGTTCCCTCTGAAGCCTTGCAACGATGCGTCCGGAACAGAAGCACATATACAAGACATAATGTTGGAACATAGCCCAAACTCGCCTGAATATCGCCTCTACAATCATTCCATAATTGTAGCCACTTGGCACGCTTTTACTATTTCAGAGAGAGAGGCTTGAGTGACTTGTAATCTCGGCTATACGCCGCCTGTAACACATGTTCATATCAATAAAAGAGTTGATTTACTTTAAACTTGTGTTTTAATGCTTCCGCTATATTGTCGACTCAGTGAACCTGTTACCAAATCGCTATGCGTTCATGACTCCGCTGCACTCAGACAATCTGTGCGACTCTGTGGCTTAGAACTCTTGCCACCAGCCAATGAACCATGGCCTTGCACGGGCGTGGCTCACGCTCGTACGGCATCACGCCCAGATGGGTCAAAGCGATCGTCCCGCGGGAGCGCTGGCGAGGGTGATTCCCGCCTAGCGGGGACGGCCGAAATAGCCTGCGGGAGATCGGGGCGTGACATAGTGGTATCAGATCCTGGCTTCTACGCCTTTGGACTTCGATTCGATATCTCTGTTTCGAAAGCTTATTCGTGGGTTATGTGCACGCTCTCTCTCAATGCCTCGATGGGATGTTCCAACAATAAGTCTAAATACTTTTAAAATACGTTTTGAATGATATGGTTTGCTTGCTTGTTTGCTGTTGTGCTGCGAGGGGCCTTTGTGCCAACCTGTACGAACCCTTGAGAGTATGCTAGTAGCTTGTCCAATTTTCACTAACTCTAAGTTTGGTTGAATACATCTATTCGAGGGACGCCTTGAACTAGTGCACCATCCAAGACTTAAGAAAAGGTGAAACTCGAGTGCTGAGACTTCGCTATCACTATTCTGGTTTACGTGTTCACGCTAGAGGGGCCCTTCGAAAGTGCGCACGATCCAGTCTAAGCGATATGCTGATTTCGAAGCTTGTGCAAGTGAATATCCAAATGAACAAGTATAACGACTTTTCTAGGATTGCCTCAACCCTAGATCACTGCTTGTCCTTAGTAAGTCTCGAGGACGAGACTTTTTCTAAGTTGGGTAGGATGTAACACCCCGTTCCGCTCAAGCGGACTGCCGTTTCAAACGGCAGTAGTGCAGCTGTCCCGACCCGCTTTGCCTCAAACGAGAAGCAAAGGATATCCAGACTTGTCCCTACAGGAATCCGGCTTAGGCTTTCAGAGGCTCGCTCAGGCGTATCGCTCTACCGAGGCGAATCATCGCTAAGGTGGGTGGCTACGGTAAACTTGTCTTTGCTTAGCCAGCACACATAAAAATCTGAAATGTTCATGCTAGTCGCTAGGTGATTCACCCCTGCATGCTAATAAATCCAACACACCTAGCTAAGGGAATAATCCCAACTGTATTGCTTGCTAGAACATGGAAATTGAAATACTGCTTATACTCAGACCCTCGCATGCTAAGTCCCTTAACGGTTTTATCTCTCGGCTTACCTTCGGGTCCGAGCAACGTGTTTACTTATGCCCCTTAGAAACGCATGCTTGTCTAGCCTGCTTGGCAAAAACGTACTCACGTAGCCTGCTTGGCGGAAACGTAATCACGTAGCCTGCTTGGCGAAAACGTAATCACGTAGCCTGCTTGGCGGAAACGTACTCACGTAGCCTGCTTGGCGAAATAATGGAATTGGAGAAGAAACCAAATAAATGCATGTCGCGGATAACTCGAAAATGAGGTAAAGTTCCACGGACGGTTCCGGGGCACTGGGGCCGATCCGATCCGGATGGAACTCATCGTTCAGTCTCACATTCTTGGACAGGATGGTTTATAGCACTCACGTTCTTGGCTGCATTCCATCTTCGTCACAGACTGAATGCACGTATAGTCTCACGTACTAGGACAGGGTGGTATGTGGCGCCTCACGTTCTTGCACGTAGCAAACTATCCTTGTCATTTACTAGATTGATCCTTTATGGATATACCAGCGACTCATGTTCATATAGCTAAGTCATCCTCGCTTAGCGGCTATCCGCGTGCAAGTCATTGCATCGCATTAACTGAACACCTGAACGATCTTGAAATAACAGTACTTGTGTTTGCATATGCTATGCCTCCTGAATGTTTATACATGCCCCTGCTTAAATTAACAATGTTTGTCTTGGACAGGGAAGGATAAATGGTAAGTTGGTAAGTCTCGCCGTGTTTCCTCAACATCGCACGGCACACTGCCCGACACGTTAGGCTATTCAATATTTGTATGAAACTGATCCTAAGGCAACTAGAAAGACAACTTATTAGTTGTGCACGGAACCTGTATTACGTGTTTGGGTTTGTCGAGCGGGCGAGTAGCTTTCCCACCAGTGCATTCAATGTACTGATAATCTACCAGTTTGTGTGCAGTGTGCGGGAGAACCTCGTTCGGTGCGGATGCCTCCTTTATACGTGCTAAGGCCAGGAGTTCCCTCTGAAGCCTTGCAACGGTGCGTCCGGAACAGAAGCACATATACAAGACATAATATTGGAACATAGCCCGAACTCGCCTGAACATCGCCTCTACAATCATTCTACAATTGTAGCCACTTGGCACGCTTTTACTGTTTCAGAGAGAGAGAGGCTTGAGTGACTTGTAATCTCGGCTATACGCCGCCTGTAACACATGTTCATATCAATAAAAGAGTTGCTTTACTTCAAACTTGTGTTTCAATGCTTTCGCTATATTGTCGACTCAGTGAACCTGTTACGAAATCGCTATGCGTTCATGACTCCGCTGCACTCGGACAATCTGTGCGACTCTGTGGCTTAGAACTCTTGCCGCCAGCCAATGAACCATGGCCTTGCACGGGCGTGGCTCACGCTCGTGCGACGTCACGCCCAGATGGGTCAAAGCGATCGTCCCGTGGGAGCGCTGGCGAGGGTAATTCCCGCCTAGCGGGGACGGCCAAAATAGCCTGCGGGAGATCGGGGCGTGACAATATGGGCCTCTAAGTTCTACAGTCTGGATAAACACTATCTTCTTATGCAATTCTATAGTTGGTGTCATTCAATTACACTTCATTAATGGGTCAAAAGGACTATGTGATACTATGTTGTGAGACATACTACCCAACTTAAAAGAATAACTAATAGTATAACTGCCTTAAGGGAAATATACAAAATAACCTTGTCCTTGTAAATAAAGTAGACTCTTATTGGGGTATACGAGAAAAGATCTTGGTACCTATTAGGGTATTCTATTGCATTATATAGGTAATGGTCATCTTAAATCTTAATCATAGTGCTTATAGAACAAAAGTGTTAATAGTAAGAATGGAGAAGTTACTGGCTCTCAAGTGAAAGAGGACATAACATGTTTGGAGATATGTGGAACAGATTACTTGATTTGAAACTAAAGGATAACCATAAAATCATAATCTAAATGAGGAACTCAAACTGTCAAGTTCTAACTACTAAGCACATAATTTTAAAATTCAAGATACAGCTACAATCCTACCAAACTATGTATCCTAACATAAAAAAAAATCACTTGGCCTACAATCAGAAGGGTTAGGTGGCACGAATTGAAAGATGAAGAAAAAATTTTAGTCGTCGCACAAATAGCGAGCGTTAAGGTTTTGGAGGAACAAAATATAAAATTAAAATGAGAGACTCTTGATAATATCATAGTTTTCTAAGGGGGAGTGATATGCTAGTCTCTATGTTCGAGGTATGATCAAGGGAAATATTATATTCATTCCTCTTGGCTTCCTAAGGTACTGTTCTGCTAATATCAAGACAATAAGCTAAATTTATAGTTCTCTAATACTATCTCACTATGAAAGTTAGGTTTAGTCCTAATATTCAACCTTGGATTTATATTGGTACCTCAATGCTAGGGTCAAATAATATGGTCAAATTTCTAACTAACCATAGTAGTGTCTATACTACTCTCAAATCCTTCATAAATATATTAAGGGATAATGGTCAATTAATCTACAAGTAAGGGATGCTAGGGTTCATTAGGTATTCTAAACTTAGTGATGTGCCAATTCTAGTTGTATTCTTAGTAGAAAAGTTACCCTAATTATCATCCTAACAACAAGGATTCCTATATTCTAGCAGAAGACTATACTCAAGAAACTATTAGAAAAGTACATGAATCAAGCATGATGCAATTATTTAAATAGAATAGATTGGAAGAAAGGTGAGTCATAGTCAAATATGGATGAGATCCTATACTCTAATCCTAGGTGCAGGCTTGATCGGTACAGTAACGTAACCGAGACAATATGCTCTCGACCTGCATGGGCCACCACATCTCTGTTCAGAATGAACGTAGCCATAAGCGCAGCTTCTCTCCAGAAGTAGTTTGGAAGACCTCCAGTTAATAACCTTGAGTTTATCATCTCTATCAACGTCATGTTCTTTCTTTCAGCTACTCCATTTGAGTGAGGAGAATACGGAGCAGTTGTCTCATTGATAATTCCATATTCTTTGCAAAACGATGGAAATTCAATAGATCTATACTCTCCGTCTCGACCACTTCTGAGTTTCTTGAGTTGTTGTCCTGTTTGACGTTCAGCCTCAGCCCTGAACTCCTTGAACTTCTCGAATGCTTTATCTTTTGACTTGAGCAGATAGACGAACGCATACTTCGAGTAGTCGTCGATAAATGTAATAAAATACTTCATCCCGGTCTTTGTGGAGAACTGTTTAAAGTCACAGATATCTGAGTGCACCAACTCCAGAAAATATGTGCTTCGGTTAACCCGTTTGAACGGTTTTCTTGTGATCTTTGTCTGTTCACAGACCTCATACTTCTCCACCTCCTTACCCCTATATTAGGAGATAAGCCCTAGACTAGACATCTTGTTTATCCTTTTACAATGAACATGTCATAGTTTATTATACCATAACTCAAGAGAATAACCAGAAGAAGAGACTGAATTAACCTTGTTTGCAGGAGTTACAAGCTGAAGTTTGAACATTCCTTCGGTACAAAATATTTTTTTGAAGTATGTTTCTTTGTACGACATCACCATTTGTCCAGCATTGATGTTTATCCTCAAGCCTGCGTTGCAGAGCAGACTTCTCAAGACCAGATTCTTGGCTATTACCGGTACGTGCTTCACATCCTGAAGTGTCAGTAACTTTTCCGAAGTCAGATTCAGTACCACCGTTCCGGTCCAAAGTACTTCAGCTTGTGCCTGGTTTGCCGTCATGATCACCTTCTCAGTTGTTGGCTTGTAGGTGGTAAACAACTCATTCTTCGGGAAAATATGGAAGGATGCGTTAGTGTCCACCCACCAGTCAGTGTCAACACCAACCATCACAACTTGCGCAATCATAGCAACCTTGTTAGGATTACCTTGCTCTGTTTGTTTGAGTTTTAGATCTGCAGTCCCTCCGGTAATCGCCCTTCTTGTCACAGTTGAAGCAAGTCGGTTCTGACTTGGGCTTTGGCTTCTACTTGAACGAAGCCGACTTCACCTTGAGATTGTTGAAGTCCTTCTTCTTGTATTGAGAAGCTTTTTGCTTCCCTTTGGTGTCACCCGCATGCACCAAGTTGGCTTTTGCCAACTGCTTGGACAACGTGTCCACTTTGTTTTGATCCATCAACTCATCTTTAACATGGATGTTGTGCAGTATTTAATCAAGGCTAATTTGCATCTTCTTCATGTGCATGTCCGAGTTAAATTTGCTCCATCCTGGCGGGAGCTTGGCCACAATACCCCTCACGAAAAAGGCTTCGTTTAAGGGCATGCCATCATCCTCAAATTTTTGACGTAACTTGAGAAACTCCTTGACTTGAGGCAACATTGTCTTGTCGTCTTCAAATCTCATGTTCCAGACATTTTTTAATCACATGTATCTTATTGCGGTTCTCATCCGCCTTGTAATGCTTGTCTAGAGACTCTCAGACGACCTTAGCATGGTCCGTCTTGCTGTATGACTCCGCCAGAGTATCCTCCATGGAGTTCAAAATCAGCAGCATGTAAAGGTTGTTGTCTCTTCTCCACTTTTTCTGTTTAGCAGTTGTAGTAGCAACTGTTCGAACAGTAGCATTGTCACCGTCTGGAACAACCGACTCTGCTTATGTTAGAAATTAGTCTACCTCTGCGAGTTGAAGATTAAGACATACCTTCCTCTTCCAAGCATTGTAATGATCCCCGTCAAACTTCTCAAGTTTGTTAAAACTTGTGTCGAGAAGTTTCGCAGGATTGTTCTCCATCTTTCTCGGATCTTGCTTTGAGATTGTTATTCCCGAGGCTAAATCAACGATGGAAAATCACGTAGTTGAGATCCGAGGTTCACACAAAAGTTTTCACTCTGACTATTCTCGATCTCCATGAAGAACTATATATAAGGATCCTGTTACAACCTGTTGTTACAACAATAACCAAAAAAGGAACATCTTGTTCTTTCTTGCAATCGCAGTTGCAGATGGACAGAACAGAGTTACAACTCACAAAAGAGATAAGGAGGAAGAAGAAGAAGAAGAAGAAGAAGAAGAAGAAGAAGAGACTTTGCTTGCTAGGGTGATAACGATCACCGTTGCTCAAAGTAAGATTCGTCCCCACACGATCTGCTTCCAGGAACCAGCAAGTTCACGAAGAACTTCTGGAACGCTCGCTGTCACCTCTGTTTGGACTCGCACGAACTCCCTGGACTCCAATGGTGGTGGCAGCAACAACTCTCTTCGTCTCCTAATTTTCGAAGTTGTTTCTCAATGAGGCACGAAGATAGTATTTATAGAGAGAGGGTGAAAATCCTAGTCGTCCATCAGTTACGGAAAGATAGGAACAAATTAATTACGAATCCCTAAAAGATAGGCACGAATTAATTTCAAATTCTACAAAAAACCAAATCTGAATAACAGACCATATCTTTCCATAACCGTTCAAATATATCCGCAGTAGCAACACATGTGGCAGCGCATGCGGCTTGCCCATGCGACCGCCCATGCGATCCGTCCATGCGAGGCTAAGTGCAAAGTGCGCCAACAAAGTGCCACTTTGCACCTGAGTCCGAGTCGTTTGGGGCTTAGCTCCTATGGAAATAATTCCAAGAGCATGACAAAAAGCATAAATCCTTTTATTGAGGAGTTAATCCTTTTTTCTCCTAGAAAAACACTTCAACATAGCACCCATGTGTCCCACCACATCCCATGTGTACACCTTAACTCATACAAAGTATTATATTGAGATACTCATTTGGTAATGTAGCCAATGTGTGACTATTTTTACTAGTCCAAAGGAAATAAGACCAACAATATATAGTTCTCTGATCATTAGCAGAGATTTTTACAAGTGTGTGCAAGCTAGTGCAGAAGATGAAGATTTTGACATGCATGCCTAGCTACATCTAATTATATATCGATGAATATGCATGCGCCGGCTATATATCTTTCATGATCATCGAGACCAATTGTGCCCGAAGAATTAGTGCACGCACGATGTTTCGATCGGTGGATACTTAATTAGTGGAAGAAGACTTCGAGACCTTGCTTGCTGTCTCCTGTTACAATCATGCTACCTAATACTCAAATTAACAATTGCTCCAGCGTAGCGATAATTATCCCTAAGAATAAGAATTTGTTAGCACATATATATACCATACCAGAATATACATATGTTTTCAGTAATTCGTACACTTGTCCTATAAACTTCTACAGATACAAAAGTGTGTTCTCACACACACACACACACGTGTGTGTGTTCATATATAGTTATATATACATAACATATATTAGTCAGTTAAGAAAAGATTATTAATTCTGATCTCTTTCTCTTTTGGCGAGCATTTCTCAAAGATGAGCTAGCTGCTGATTATGAAACTTTAGAAATTAAGATGATTATCATCATTTCCTTCCCCGTAGCTATAAAGAAGAGGAAAGTAGGAAAGCTAATTGCTAGCTATAGGACTACGTACTTTTACGTACGTTGTTAGTTGCTAATTCCTTCCTTGGACCTCAATCTCACTCAAAGTTTCAGTAAAGGATCGATCGATCGATGAACCTAGCTAGCTAGCTAGCTAGCCATTCATAAATAATAAGTACTGCTGTAGGTAGCAGCTTACTCAACTTGCAAAATTAAGTCTTCATTGGTAATTAAATGTCGTTGGGGAGCTTAAGATATAATATAATTAATATGGTCAGAGAAATTTGGATAATTAGTTAGTTGGTAGATTTTTCACGGGCAACCGGCCTGCCGGTGGGAACAAAGACATTGGCCGGCCAGAAGAAAATGTATATATATATATATCTATATATAATTGGTTTTGATCACCTTCAATCAATTCATTATTCTTAATTATTGGGCTAGCTAATCATTGATCTAGTAGTTTTGAACCACACAACTGTAGTCTGCAATTATAAAATAATCATTGATATATCATCTAGCTAGTAGGTAACGTACGCAATTACTGTAACAAAGACTGTAGAAAGGTACGTGATGACCCCCATGCCATCCCATCCCATCCCATCCCTTGCTTGCTGCCTACTTAATTAATTATTAAGATAATAAAATCCTTCCAAGCTTGATTATAACTAATTAAGATGAGGAAGAGCTAGGTCTTATTCTAATGTGGGGTTACATATATAAATGAATACTTCGTCTTGGTGTTGTGTGGTTCAAAAGAGGGAGAGAGTTTGGGCAAGCAAAGAAATATATATAAATAAATATGTGCGTACGTACGTACTCAAATTAAATCAAGTATTAGAGAGCTAGCAATGTCGTGGCAGGAGGAGCAATAATGCATGTAGCTAGGATGAATGAATTGGGAAGGAAACAAGTACAGATTGTGATATAGCATATGAAATTAGGTGTGTGACTTGATTTTGTTTATAGTTTCTGATAATATTATTGTAGTATATATTCAACTTCTTGTCTTGTCTTGTCTTGTCATGATGATACTAATATATATGTGCACAATTTGCAAGATCTACATCAAATCACGTATGATTAATTTGTTATAATTAGTCAACAGGTTTACAATAACGTATCTATCGATCTAAATTGGCTAGCGTCATACAATCGATAGTTGGGCCATCGTGATGAGTATTAGCTACTTCTTCATTTGAGTTTTGAACTTAATATCGATCGATCCTTAATTAAGAGTTTTGGATGCTTGCTTGTAGCTGTTGTAGGTGTGGATTATGCATTGGTGAGACCTTGAGTTGAGCACCTACTCTTAATTTTAGGTTGGATATATATGACATGCAGGCTCCCTAGCTAGCTTATTGCAGAATACTAACAAGAATTAAGCTAGCTCCTTCAGCACCTACTGACAAACTTATTGAGGTTGGTGTGCATAGAAATGAATTGGTTTCGAAATTTAATTTGCTACCCTTTATTTGGAATCTTAGGGATCAGACAAGGTATGATGATGATGATGATGTCGATGATATATAATTGACTACATTAATTGCAATAACGCTAACCAGCTAAAATTAAAGCTTAGTAATAATTACTAATTAAGTGAAATATATCACAACATGTAAGTCTTAAGATTCATGTAGCTAGCATCTCGCCTAAATTAGGAAAAAAACAAATAATTGTCAGGAAAGAGCTATCTAGTATAGTATAGGTTGCTAATCTTAATTTTGCATCCAGCCATCATATCATAGCCTATTAATTTTGGACTAAAATTACTTAGCATATATCTACAGACATAATCACTAAAGGATGACTAAATATATATTGGTTACAGTCCTCGGATCGGATGGGTAATATAAGCGCCAAGTTAACTGATCAGCATGCAGTTTGCAGATATGTTAATACAATTCAATTCAATTCAATTCAATTCAACGGTCTATATATAAATAGTAACTAGAGTTGATTAACATGACAATGCAATTTACACCAAACTGTAAAAGTCTCTGCACTCTTAACTTAAATTTGGTAAAAAGTTTGCACACGTACGGCACTGGACATCTAATTAGCTTCGAGATTAATTGATTGTGAAGTGAGAAATGATCAACTCATAGCAAGTCAAGATAATGCATGCGCCGTATGTTTCTTCAACTTTTACAAATTGTAACGTAGTATGTGGCAAAGGATCATAGTAGTACTATCAGTAAAATGCCCATGCACCACCCATATCTTTCCCATCTTGTCGGACCATAATTAATTCTTTTCGAATTGTTGTGAAACTCTAAGTAAAAATTTGATGTACATAAAATATTTTTAAATAAATTAACTCAAATAAAATAATTTTAAAAATATTTGAAATCACAAAAGCTTTTACCATCCCATATGGCAAAAATATGAAAGAATTTTTTTTTTATATATATATTTGTCAATTTTTTGCCAATTTTTTTGTGTGTTGGTTTTATAAAAAAATTAACCAATAGATTTTCTAAAGACAATTTAAAATTAACTAAAATATTTTCTCAAATATTAGATACCACATATATTATCATTCAAAATATAATTTTAGAAATAGCAACCATTTGATTATTATCTATACTAATTTGTTATTATGTATACAAATATAATTTTAAATATATAAATATTAGCTATACTAATTTGTTAAATAGCAATTGTTTTGATTAAATCAAAATATATTATTTGTTAAAATTTTATTATCTATACTAATATGAATGATAATTATTTGATTAAATCAAAATATAATTTGTTGTCAAAATATACTAATATGAATGATAATCGTTCGTTATTATCTATACTAATTTTTTATTATCTAACTAAATACATATTCAAAATTTAAAAATATATTTATGAGAAATCATAATTAAAATAGATATCACAATTTAACAAATAACATGCAAAAGATTTGGAGGTCGAAACATCGTTTTTTTTGCGATTCTAAAATTTTTCAAAGTTCGTCAAACGATGAAACGGTTTATCCCATAGTACTTTTCGATACGGTCATTTTGGCACAAACTGGACCTTGTTTCGATCCCTCAGTCAAAAGTTATGAATCTTTAAAATTGTAAATTTTATACTTTTGCATGTAACATGTGCGTTTTGCTTCCGATGAATTTTTTTTTCTACACGAATTGTGTTACTCTCGTCGACAACATACAAATCGACCGATTTTCAAACAAATAGTGATGGCCGCTTGAAATTTGCTCGACGGTAGAAGTAATTTTATTACGGCAGATTTTTTTTTTTTTTGGATGTTTAATGATAGCATATTTTGTTTTGGATATTAAATTTCATTTTTTCTAATTTATTTATAAAAAATTATTGCTACAACATTTATTTAAAAATGAACTAAACTTAAATAAAACTAAACAAAAGTACTCTTTTTTCAAAAAAATAAATAAATATTCAAACCAGAAAAAAATTAAACCCAATTATCCAAAATAATCAACAACAAAAAAGACAAAAAAAAATCAAAAAAAAAAAACCACTGTCATATTTTCGCCAACTTGGTTGGCGCTAAAATTTGATTTTTTTTTTTATATATTTTTGCCATCTGGAATGACAAAGCTTTCGTTACTTCAAATTTTTTTTTAAAATTATTTTATTTTGATTAATTTAATTAAAAAAAATTCTGTACAGTAAATCTTCTGTCTCATCAATTGCCAAAGCCGATTGTCTGGTCTCAGTTTCCATATTGAATTATCTACCATCATAGTAAGGATGAGATTTATTTTCTTACAACATCCACACTCTATAATAAATTACTTCTCATGGAATGGGAATTTTTTCAACCTGCCACATCGCCAACATTGACAAGCACAGATATTGATTTTTCATGTCTAATTTGTTCACCATTCCCTCGTAGATCCACCTCACAAAAATCCCCGGATTTAGAAATTGAAACTGGAGTGGAGACTATATTAACTCATATAAAAAAAAATTCAAAAATAAATATATGAGAAAAAAGAGTAGAAAATTTTTTAGGAGTGGGCTAGCTGGAGTCCACCCCGGCTCTATATTAGATCCATCCCTGCTCACATGCACCACATATCAATTTATGCGAGGGTGTTCGTGGAAGTAGAAGCGTCAAAAGAACTACCGAGAGCAGTGGAATTTGCATTACCTACGGAGGGAATATTCACACAGGAAATGCGTTTGTTTTGGACACGTGAGTCGGGAATGGACGGGGAGCAAAACTAGTGGCAACGAAGGGGATATTGCGGGGGGAAGTCAGTCACAAGAGATAGTAGGGGAACACGAAACTACATCAGAGGATCATATGGAGACGGGAATAAATAATGTAGTGACAAACATTCCCAGCAATGCACTACAAAAATACGTTGTTTTAGCGACGGAATTATCTTTCGCTAAAATGTATATTTTCGTCGCTATTTGCATTTAGCAACTGATTAGCGACGTAAATGTTTCGTCAGAAAAATTAACATCGCTACGAAAATTTCGTCGTTATTCCGTCGCTTTATCGACGGATTAGCAACGGAATGAGCGACATAAAACCAGCGACGGATCAGTGACGTATAAATTTCGTCACTAAATTTTTTAACTATTTACCGACATAATAGCGACGGATTATGTGAGCCAAAATTTGTCAAAATTTTCAGAAGATTCGACACATTCAGGGCTCAGAGAGTTTGTCACTAATCCGTCGCTAAGTCGTCACTCTCAGTGACGGATTAGCGACGGATGTTAGCGACGGACTCTAATATATGTTTAGCACATTTGTGTGTATCAGAATTTTTAGCGACGAAATAGTCCGTTGCTAGGTAGTCGCTGGCCTGGAATTTTTCAGATTTTTCGTCGGCAATCCATCGCTGACCTGAGATTTTTCAGATTTTTTGTCGCTATTATGTCGCCAGTCCGTCGCTAAAGGTAATATTTTTTCCAGAAATCAATTTCTGCTGAGAACCTGTTATACATTCACCAATTTTCACACAAATAAATTTTGCACAAGTAAATTTTACACAAACAAATAAAATTCACACAAACATGTACAAATGTTATATATACAATAAAATAATAAAGTAGAGTAATCCAAACATGTACAAATAACTGTTATACAATCCCACAAAGTCAAAAAAATACAATCAAGTCCAAAAAATACAACCAACTCATAAAAATTCCACAAACTCAAAAAATTCATCAAGTCGACCGTGGAGACGAAGGCGGAGGCGATTGTCGGCTAGGCATGTATTGTACCACAACCATAGCGATGATATCATGTAGATCATTAGGAGCAACGGCAGACAGAGCAGTGGCAGGAGTCGTCGAATGAGCTGGATGACCCATCGATGCCGTCGGAGGAGCTGGAGCCGTCGAAGTAGTTGGAGGACCCAACGTAGTAGCCGTCAGAGGAGCCATCATAGTAGCCGTCGGAAAAGCAGGTGCTGCAGCATCACGAGTGGCTATCAACTGTTAGACCAGCCCATGTAGCTCATGCACAGTCGACGTGAGCTGCTCCAGAGATATCGCACCAGAAGGAACGCCGGAGCCGGGCACTGATAGAGCTGGAGTAGCCGTCGGAGGAGCTCTAGAAAGAACCGACGGCTGGGATGCCAACGATCAGGTACCGTACACGTTGTCACATTTTTCTCTCCCGACAGCTTGTACCTACGAATCGTTTCTCTCAGTCGACGTACTGCTCTCAGCGCCCCCCTCTAACGTCTCATACGTCTCCTATATTTATTTATATAAATAGGTTTAGAGCTAAAGATTTTAGAGTTATATGTGCTATATTTAATTTTGGCTAGAGTATCATATTATATACTATATATCATAGTATATGTATATAATTTGAGTTACATTTGCTATGTTTAATTTCCATGATATCTTAAAATAGGATATTAACCAAGATTCAAAGTATTGGAATCAAAATCGGAATCGGTATCGGACCATTCCTATAAGGTTTAAAGTAAATTGAATAAAATTATAATTTTAAGTATTTACAGTATTATAGTGTTGTTTCTTAAAATAGGATATTAACCAAGGTGCATAATTTTAAGTATTTACAATGTTGTTTCTTAGTATTTTTGAAATTGAATGAAATAGTAATCACCCTTGTCGATTAATAGTGATCACCCTTGTCGATTAAAATAGGATATTGTCACGCCCCAGTCCCAAAATACCGAGGGACTAGCCACGTGGCAATGACTAGCAGCACAACTCCAATGGACAAACCCAATTTAATGGACCTGTTAGAGTGCACTTAAGCTGTAATAAATATCAATGCAGTCTACACCATCTATCACAAAATAATTCTAATATCATCCACAGAAAGAAATATAACTAAATATGATAGACTAATCAAGATAATAGATAAAAAGAAATATAGTCTATCAACAAGTCCAAATAAATAGTGTCTCGGGGAACAACTCCATAAAATAAGTTATTTCATAAGTCCATGAGTCAAGATATAAAATAATTGGAAGCATAAATAACCGAGTATGTAACAGAATACTCAGAAGAAATCCTCTGGCACAAGCTCGTCCTCTGGTGACAGTACTGCTCCAGCGTCAGCTCCTGTCCCGTAATCTTGGGGTAATCCTCCTCTACTGTACCTGGGGACATAATCCGTTTCCAGTTCCTCAGGGGACATAGCAAGGTACAAGAATAACTCAAGCAAAAATAAAATGCAGTATAAAAATAGATCCTCAGGGCAAGCTATGTAACCAGCTAAGTGAAATACAAATGAGAGCATAACTAGTACTCAGGCTGAGACCACTACAAGCTCTGTGTCGGGGAGCCGGTAGCAGTAATATCACGTAATGGGCCAAGCTCTGGAACGAGACTAAAGCACCGCAATAATAAAATATATATGTATGTAATCAGCATGAAGTCTGTGTGTCTCTCCCCATCCAATGTAATCACACTTCTCATGTCCATAACACGCAAGATCATGACCTCTAACTAGTACAACGAGTCATAATAATATCTATGTATATACAAGTCTTATGTCACGAATCATGTAAGCTTATATAGAATCACCATGAATAACTCAGGAAAGATTATTTCTTATGAATAGTGTCAAATTTTCTATGGTATGATGTACTCGGTAAAGCAAGCACGTAAAAATATATAGGATCGTGGTATCAACTCTCTAATTGACGTTACACGACTCCGCGTACGGCGTCGACACCCGAATCTTGTTCGGACGTTAAGCAACGTCTCACGGTCCTAGGTTAGATAGGTACAAGACAGAAGTATATAGAAATAACTCAAGCAAATAATATCTCAAGATCTACTGCAAGTTGGCAATGTACACTTGCCTGGGTTATGAGCTCCGACAATTGCTCTGATATAAGTGGAATCTCCAGAAACGTCTCCGAATGCTGAAAAAAAAATCATCATTGCTCTCAGAATATATGAAATAGCTAGGATTGATTACCCATAAGTCCAATTTGGATACAGAGGCAGAATTGACAGTTTCTGGTCAAAGCGGGGTCCACATGTGGCCCACTTCGTGTCACGCCCCGATCTCGGCTAACCGATAATCGTCCCAGGGGGCGTGATGCCGTGCACGCGTAGGGCGCGCGTGCACCAGGCCTTAGGCATAAGGATATTCTTTAGATCAATGCAACAGAGTAGACAAATAAGATGACACAAAGTTGAGGCATAGAAAAGTTTCTCTTTTTATTTATAATGAACATCTTGTTACATTGCTTGACTCAAAAGTATAAAATGCCCCACGGGCTTACAAACTTGGACGCAAAATAAGATAGCCGATCCATACATTATGTCCCTTTACATAGTTTCTAAACACAAAACTCCTTGGGTGCGTGTAAGCACCATCGCCTTAGCGTTATTTCCGCAACGGGAGAGAGAGGAAGGCTTCTAGCTTGAGCCTCCAAGTCTTGGCCCCGACCCGCCAAGAATCCCAAAAGTCCGGAGAGAGAGCTTCAGCTCCTCGCCGCGTTGCCTTGCGCCGGGGAACCTGCTACAACGAGGGTCAGTACTTCGAAAAGTACTGGTGAAGGCTAGCTGCTCAACTTTACCAAGCTCTTTTAGATGGGTTTTGAATGAACATGCAACATTTATGTGTTTATGTGACTTTCTATTCTTGCCTAGATCAGATTTCATTTAGCAGGTATGCAAGAACAAAATAACATAACTTCACGTGCCACCGTTCGGTGACTTTACCTGTCCCGTCTGAACCACCTGTACAACTTACCATAGCCTTCCCTGTCACGAAGACATAGTTAGTCTGCACAGTTTAAATATACACAACATCTTTCTCTGTTGTTTAGGAGCCATCATGGGTTTAGTCTGGGCTGGCGGCGACGCTTGCAGCGCGGGTAGCTAGCCCCGCTACAATTCCCCGCTCCCGGGACTAAGAAAGTAGATTTCGCCCGGGTCGAAACGGCCCGGTGCCCCGGTAACCGCTCGCAGGAACCTGGATCCCTTGTGCACAAGAATTCCCATGACCATTTCTATGAACTCTACATCATAGATTTACTTACTAGCCATTTAAAGAACATCATGTACGAAACTGCTTTACTGTACTATCACAATCAACCAACAGTTATATGAAATAACATGCAGCAGTTTATAGAAGAACACCTTGAACTTATAGAAGAGCACTTTGAACTTATCAATAAATACCAACCCATTCAACACCCAACAAACATGCATGCATCAATGAATTTATGCAAGGTTTTGTATGACAAGCAATGGGTGTTCCAAGCCTACTTCTTATCTTATCTTGTTATCCAACTTATTACTTAAGTGGTGTCGTTTGATTGAATGCACAACTGAGTCAATTTTATTATGAACGGAGCCCTTGGAAAGAAGGTGCTTATCGAAATAGAGCCACTCACACTTTGGTTGTATAGGAAGAAGGAGTAGAGATCCCTAAGACTCCGCTCGCGCATCGTCTACCCGATCACCTGCACGCACCAACGGATGATCAATACCTCCTGCTTCGGTCTCCAAGGCTCGATACGAAATACGAAATCCTAAGAACGAAAGCAATGAAATCCATTGAAACCGTTCAAGAAAACGCAAGTCCTAAAACCAACAAGTACGCAACCAAGCGGCAATCGAAAACGGGCAAGGAAAACCAACACAACGGAAAGGCCTCTCTCTACTCTGCCGCCGAGTCCTTCCTTGAGGCACGATCCATTGATTATGGGACCTGATTCCGAAGAAGCCAATCCATAACGAGGAAAGGATCTTGATTCAATCTGTCCCGTTCGGACGGTCGTAAGTATTTCTTGGCCGCGCTCCCCGAGCAGGGGGAACGGGACGAACGGGGCGTTACATCATAACCATCTAATAGGAAGTTTCGTCCCGAAACTTAAGAATAGAGCCTACCACTAAGGAATAATGAGGGAAACTTTCCCCTCATATCAGATTCAAGTTCCCAGGTCGACTCCTCGACCGAGTGGTTTCGCCACAGTACGCGCACTAGCGAGACGTTCGGTTCCGCAACTGCTTCTTTTTACGATCCAAAATTTGGACAGGCTCCGCCGCGTACAACAAGTCCGCTTACAGATTCAACTGACCTAAGTCGATTACGCAACTAGCAAGTAAGATTTCCATGTTCTATACGATATAAGGCGGGGTTATCTCCCTTAGCTATGTGCGTTCATCTCTTTTGTTAGCATGCAAAGGTTATCGCCTGTAAACTAGCACGTAACTTTCATTTTCTTAGTGTGCAGCTAAGTAGAGACAGGTTCACCGGGGTCACACACCTTAGCGATGTGTCGCATCGGTCGAGCTAGACTCCGGACGCGCTTCTGATAGCCTAAGTCTGACTCCATTGAGGATCCCAGCGTGAAAGCCTTTGCATCGAACGAGCCATCTCGCTGAGCAAGGCGGTTGAATAGCTACACTTGTGCCGTTTGAATCGGCCCTCCGGGTTGAGCGGAGCGGGTTGTTACACCATATACCACTCAGAACAAGTTCCGTCCTCGAGACTTCCTGAGCGCATCTCGCCTTATCCTTCAAGGACTGTCTCAATACTACAATCCTCTACTTTCTCACCATGCGTTACGTCAATGTTGGCCAATTCTCATCGAACGACTCTATCGTTCAATGCTATCGAGTTATGCTTAACTCGATCGTTGCACTTTCGTCTCAAAATCTACTGCACCTAGCGCAGGGCTATATTACCCAAGCACATGGTATTCTATAACTCAACGGGCACTTACGACTCATAATTGGGTGGACTTGCCCAACTAGTTATGTTATCACCATAGGAACCCAACGCATTTGAGCCTATTACTTGACGTCGCCCATCGAAACCCGTCGTTACGCCTAACCCAAAAGCTCGAATCTCGATAATTATCCAATCTCGTTTTTGCATCAAATCTCTCTGAGTCACCATCCAATCTCACTAAATAAATTCGCACCCAATCACCAACGTTTTTCTGACTCAGTCTATATTGCGCCTTAGCGCAGAGCTAAATTGCCTACCTGGGGTACGCTCAAGTCCTCCGCACCCTTGGCTCAATCGAACTTAACTTTCTATTCATTTTTACTCGTTCCGTTCGCCCGAGTGCTTAATCATTTTATCCGAATGATCTATTAGTTCAACTATTGCATTCCCAAACTCAGTCTCGTACTGCGCCTTAGCGCAGAACTATCCCGGTAGCACGAGGAACGATACAATCTTTCCTCTATGAAAATTTAGGTTGAGGCTAAATCATTTCAGTTGCCATACTCATCCATGCGAATCCGAACATTTTCCTTTGCAGCTGCATTCGAGTTATGCATATCGCTAAGTCTGGATCGTACCCATATTCAAGGCGTCCCCCAAATATGTGTATTTCAACCAAGCTCAGTGACAGCTAAGTCTGACAAGCTACTCGTGAAAATCTTTTGAAACGCGGATCGTCCTGCTATATGAATGACCGAACTCTTGTTCGATCCAGCTATCGTCTTATCCTTTACCGTCGCGTAACCTATCCAGCCAAATCAATTATCACCCGAGTCCTATCTCGCCTTACATTCGTTTCAACGCGAACGTTGCTAGTGTATATTCCCAATTCCAAATTCTAACTCTAAGTCTTGTTGCCCGAGTTCTATCGTTCTTCCCGAACGATACTCTGAAGTCAGCCACTCTAGTTTAACTCAAGGCATAGGGTCGTCTGCCTAGTCCCTAGGCCAGCACACACAGTCATAGGTACAACTCAAATTTGCGACTCATCGCGCAACCGTGTTGCACAACGCTCGCCCCAAACACCCTAAGGTCAAACCATTGTTCCTTTACACGGGTATTCTACCCAAGCTCGTTTCACTCAGATTTCTAAACATCGAGCACAGATCATCCTATCACACCAACACGCTCGTTCAACCGAACCCATGATACGCCCACGTTTCAGGGTTAACCTATCGATTCGCACATACTATCTCTTTCATTTCGTTTAATAGGATTCACCAATCCATCATTTTCTATGCTTGTATCACTAAGCCACAATTCCATTGTAAACCATCGATGTATATCATGAACTCTAAGTCATCCAGCACGATCTACGTATCGTTCATGAAAACGTCCAACATCTCTTACTTTACATTTCTAGACTAACTCCTCAAGAAAAATCCTTAGACTCATTTTTCTTAGTTTACTCTTAGCATTCCTCAAACAACTAAGATCAATTTCCAAACCCAAGTCTATCCCATTGATACGTTCCATTCATCGAGTTCGTTTTGGAATAATCACCGAGCCTGTTCTCTTGAGTTTGCTTATCCCTATCGTACGTGAAATCACCACGCCGACGCTCCCGCAGGATAATCGCTCTCGCTGGGACAGATTTCGAATATTATCTTCCTGAACTTGATTTCAAGATCGTTCTTCCAAACTCCAAGCCAAATCTATTACCGCTTAACTCAATCCATCAAAATCATAATTTTTACTAACTTGCATCAATCCATACTATTTTCCAACCATTGTTATGGTCTAAATCTCCCAAAATATGGAGTCATCGCATTCATACTCAAACCGAATTTTATCGAGCGATATCCTACTCAATCCAAATTTTCCATGCGCGCTATCATTCGTTCACTCCATTATTTCTAATTGCACTTACTTCGATCGCATCTCAGATTATTCAATCTCAACTCAAGCTTCTAATTCACTTATTTTAACTCAAATCGCTCGTACAATCCTCTATGTTCTTTCTGACCATGCTATCGATTTCCAATTGCCCTGAATTTCTATTCGTTGTAAGCCTTATTCCTTATTCAACTCATTGTAACTCGTTCGAACCAAATATTGCATGCTTTCTCCGAGTTCGTTTACTTGCTAGGCACTGTTTATTTATACTAAGGCTTTACCCAATCTCGTCGCTTGTCGCTAGACTCGCTTAACTCTCCGAATCCACGACTTCGTTCAAGCATTTCTAAGCCAAACAAATACACCACTCGGGGTTCGAGTTATACTCCCTGAATCTTTACAACTCATTTTATCCATAAATTGCATAATCGAACAGGGGACTTATCGCATACACTACTCAGGAATTGAGTCATCCTAATAACTCCTGATTCGCGTTCGCATCCTTCGCTCGTATGCCCAATTCGTTCCTTAGAACTCCAACACAGTCCCTATTTATCGCCTTAGCGATCTTAGACTCGTACACATCTGTATTCATAGTCCTCTATACAGACTATGCTTCAAATCATAACTTATCGCTATGATTAACCGTCCAACTATTTCCGAAAATTTCCTACACGATTTCCATTACTCGCCTTAGCGGCAATTCGATAACGTCTCTATCGACTTCCCTCCAAGTCAACTTTATTCTCATCCCAACAATACCCAATTCTCGCTGCAACTCACTAGCACCAAGGGTCGTGGTGCACGATACTTAACACAATTTGGCCAAAAGGCTATGTGCATAGACCACTGTCTGAACGATATTCTTATCTCGCACTCTACTCGTTTGGTGTTTTCATATAGACATAAAACTTGTCGATTATAACACGAGTCTCCTCTCACAACATCCTCTATGAGTTGGGACAAAAGCCCTCACATCATAATCCCGTCCAAGCAATCGTATAATTCTCACGCACTTTTCAAAAATATTTAGACTTATTGTATGGAATGCATCTCATTTTGGCCAAGCGAATTCAAGGGTCTGCTCGGAAGGAACAAAGTCCTCTTTAGAAACTTTTTTTGTGAGATCAAAGGATCTGAAGCATGCTCTGATACCAATATGTCATGCCCCGATCTCGGCTAACCGATAATCGTCCCAGGGGGCGTGATGCCGTGCACGCGTAGGGCGCACGTGCACCCGGCCTTAGGCATAAGGATATTCTTTAGATCAATGCAACAGAGTAGACAAATAAGATGACACAAAGTTGAGGCATAGAAAAGTTTCTCTTTTTATTTATAATGAACATCTTGTTACATTGCTTGACTCAAAAGTATAAAATGCCCCACGGGCTTACAAACTTGGACGCAAAATGAGATAGCCGATCCATATATTATGTCCCTTTACATAGTTTCTAAACACAAAACTCCTTGGGTGCGTGTAAGCACCATCGCCTTAGCGTTATTTCCGCAACGGGAGAGAGAGGAAGACTTCTAGCTTGAGCCTCCAAGTCTTGGTCCCGACCCGCCAAGAATCCCAAAAGTCCGGAGAGAGAGCTTCAGCTCCTCGCCGCGTTGCCTTGCGCCGGGGAACCTGCTACAACGAGGGTCAGTACTTCGAAAAGTACTGGTGAAGGCTAGCTGCTCAACTTTACCAAGCTCTTTTAGATGGGTTTTGAATGAACATGCAACATTTATGTGTTTATGTGACTTTCTATTCTTGCCTAGATCAGATTTCATTTAGCAGGTATGCAAGAACAAAATAACATAACTTCACGTGCCACCGTTCGGTGACTTTACCTGTCCCGTCTGAACCACCTGTACAACTTACCATAGCCTTCCCTGTCACGAAGACATAGTTAGTCTGCACAGTTTAAATATACACAACATCTTTCTCTGTTGTTTAGGAGCCATCATGGGTTTAGTCTGGGCTGGCGGCGACGCTTGCAGCGCGGGTAGCTAGCCCCGCTACAATTCCCCGCTCCCAGGACTAAGAAAGTAGATTCCGCCCGGGTCGAAAAGGCCCGGTGCCCCGGTAACCGCTCGCAGGAACCTGGATCCCTTGTGCACAAGAATTCCCATGACCATTTCTATGAACTCTACATCATAGATTTACTTACTAGCCATTTAAAGAACATCATGTACGAAACTGCTTTACTGTACTATCACAATCAACCAACAGTTATATGAAATAACATGCAGCAGTTTATAGAAGAACACCTTGAACTTATAGAAGAGCACTTTGAACTTATCAATAAATACCAACCCATTCAACACCCAACAAACATGCATGCATCAATGAATTTATGCAAGGTTTTGTATGACAAGCAATGGGTGTTCCAAGCCTACTTCTTATCTTATCTTGTTATCCAACTTATTACTTAAGTGGTGTCGTTTGATTGAATGCACAACTGAGTCAATTTTATTATGAACGGAGCCCTTGGAAAGAAGGTGCTTATCGAAATAGAGCCACTCACACTTTGGTTGTATAGGAAAAAGGAGTAGAGATCCCTAAGACTCCGCTCGCACGTCGTCTACCCGATCACCTGCACGCACCAACGGATGATCAATACCTCCTGCTTCGGTCTCCAAGGCTCGATACGAAATGCGAAATCCTAAGAACGAAAGCAATGAAATCCATTGAAACCGTTCAAGAAAACGCAAGTCCTAAAACCAACAAGTACGCAACCAAGCGGCAAACGAAAACGGGCAAGGAAAACCAACACAACGGAAAGGCCTCTCTCTACTCTGCCGCCGAGTCCTTCCTTGAGGCACGATCCATTGATTATGGGACCTGATTCCGAAGAAGCCAATCCATAACGAGGAAAGGATCTTGATTCAATCTGTCCCGTTCGGACAGTCGTAAGTATTTCTTGGCCGCGCTCCCCGAGCAGGGGGAACGGGACGAACGGGACGTTACACTTCGCACCGAAAAATGTGCCAGAGACAAAGTTCTCCAAAATTTTCAAACTTAGTGTCTACGAGTCCAGAAAGATGATACGAACCCAACAGAACATTCAGAACTAGATTCCGATGAGCTAATCACGAAATCACCCGTCAAGTGAAACCGTGGGGCCCGCAAAATGGTATTTCATCAACGTTCTCAAAATCGAAGCAAACTTGGGTCACAGGACAATGTAATGCTACGAATTTGATGGCATAAGTTTCGTTACGAAATGACAAGCACACACGAAATTATGACGAGTGTCAGAATAGGTCAATATAGGATTTTTTGACGGATACACGTTGATTCCGGTGTGCACGCACATCCAAATCAACTTTTACAAAATTGTACACGTCTGTATTGACGATACGTGCCTTTCAGTCTAATTCTCACACAACAAAGTCACCTCGTTTAGTGGGACGCACCCCATTTCGAGAAAATTCGGATTTAGAAAACCAAGTTTTCGTTCAAATTCAACAACGAATAAATTACAACATACAACGAATTAAAATAAACTAATTAAAGAGATTAAAAGTAGGTTATGTTTTCTAAATTAGTGTTTAAGTAGAATTTAAAAATATTAACTAGGGTGAAAGAAAATCAGACATGAACATGGATAGTTGGGACAGTTTATGAACTACAAAATTGGTTATTTTTTCTGTTTTGTGTCGCGAATTGTGACCGACACATGACACGATAGGCCAAATTAATTATACAGAGTTTAAGAGAGTCATGTGGTCTTCGCATAAGATTTGACGGATCAACATTTAGTTAACTATGCAGGAAGATAATGTATGCTGTGCTCGGGATGTCGGAGCGGCTACTTTGCGACGGTCTGGTAGTCGTCGGCGGTTGTGGTTGGTCGGGGTGGAAGAGGGTTGATGGTGGTGGTGGTGGTTGGCTAGGCTAGAGATTTTATAGGGTGGAGGGGAGGGAGTTACGGGGAGACAAAGATGAGGGGTTGGCAGTTTCGGAAGAGTAAGTGAGGGGGACGCGGGGTGTTATAGGGAGTTACTGTAGATAAAGGGGGTTGGGGTTTCAGGTTGGGTCACTGGTTGGTGGGTTGCAGGTATGGGTTTGGGATCCGGGTTCAGTTAGTTGGGTTGGTTTGATTCGATTTGGTTCGGTTTGGGTTGGTTTGGGTTATTTTAATAAAAATCAATGCAATTAGCTATCTAAAACTTGTTTTAGACCCTAATAAATTTCAAAAAAATTATAAAATTATACAATATTCTATTATTAATTATACACCCAAAAATATAATTTTTGTACTATTTTAATAATTAATTTAATGCACAAAATATAAATCCATGAAGAACATTTATTATAATTAACTAAAAATAATAAAAAATTTCTACAATAATAATTAATAAAAAAATAAATTAAATTCTAAAAAATTAGGGTATTTACAGATATTAACCAAGGATTATGTTCCGTCGCTGAGATTCGTCTCTATTTTCTAGTATCTTTATAGTGATGCACAAGCCTTGATACTAGCGGACAGGGCCGGCCCTGAGTTCATGGGAGCTCTGGACAAACTTTCTAAATAAGGCCCCCATATATAATGTAAAAAAAATAAAATTAAAAAATAAATTAAAAAATAATGCCACCAAGGATTGAACCTTGAACCTCTTATATGCAAGTCTAACGTAGTAGCCACTACACCAAAATTATTTTCTATTAAAAGAGGTCCATGCTACATACTAGTTATATTTTCGATATAAGAGTATTAGTATATATATATATATATATCTATATATATGTCTAAAATAATTTTTTTAGGCCCTTCTCATTCGTGGGCCCTGGGAGGTCGCCATGGCTGCCCTGGGCCAGGGGCGACCCTGCTAGCGGAGCCAATAAGAAGCAATGATGGACCAGAAATGGGGGGTCCTGCTCAGTAGCCCGGGGAAATGTTAGCCGGCCATTGGCATCAAGCAATGTTAGTAACCTGTAAAAGGGCGATGGAGGAAATACAACAAGAGGAGGAGATGGAGCCTGAGCAAATGGGTTACGGCCAGATGGTGCCATTTGTGGGAGCTCACCATATGGTGACCAGAAGACAAACATCCAAGTCTAACAAGTCAATGAACGGGGGCTCGTAGCAACAGTCCCCACAGATACACACGAGTAAGAAGCATCAGACGGGTTAAAGGGGGGAAGGAGGAAGGAATGGGTTAGCGACAAACAAAGTTAAGGAGGCCAAAAACATATGCGTCGACAACCCGGGATGGAGTCTCCTAATGCGAGAAAACGAAAGAAGGGACAACCTAATGATGGTGCAGCCCTTGGGATACAGATGGAACTCATTGGCGACCTAGCGGTGAGTTTGGCGGAGGATATTTGTCATGATAACCTATCAAATTAATGTTGATTCTCACATGGAACACACGGGGAGCGTGTTCACTGGGGAGATGGAGGGAGATTAGAGAAGTGACGAGGAAAAGTCAGTTCTATTATAGCTTTCCTGGAGACAAAGATTAAGAAAAAGAAAACGATATCAAGACATACACCTACAGGCGGCAAGCTAACAATCTGGATATCTGCGGAGTAGCGCGAATATGGGTGATGTAGGATATAAAGACATGGTCTGATAGGTGCATTATTAGAATCGACCAACTTATAGCGATACAGTTCACCAATACGGGAGGTCTATCCTTCATATTTGGCGCAGTTTACAGACACAATGATAGAACGCAGAGAGCAGACCTATGGCTGACCATCATCAGATTGAGTAACTTGGTGGGATCCCAGATGCGACTACCCCTCCTACTTGTCATAGACTTCAACGCCTTGTTGTTCCATCAGAAAAAAGTAGGTGGCCGACGCATCCCCGATTATATATTGCTTGACTTTCAGCAATGCCTAATGCAAGCAAGCTTGAAGGGCTTGGAGAGGATAGGTCATGTGTGGACATGGTCTAATCGGGCGACCCAAAACCGCATTGCTTGTCAGCTAGATAGAGCTCTCGGGAATGGGAGGTGGTTCGAGAAATTCCCATCAGTCGTTGCTGAAGGCCTTGCTCCAGCTACGAGAGACCACTCACCTATCCTGGTGCGAATCACCCTATAGTGCCATGCTCCGTATTGGCACTATGTATAAGAGATATCGGTTTGTTGACTCAAAAAAAAAACCTTCTTGAAGAGCTCCTTGTTGAACTAGAAGATGACTGATCTAGGTGAGTGGGCAGAACTTCATTCTTTGATTCGCACGCCTTAATAATGAATCTGAGTTTTTGAAGTTCTTGTTTGATTAATAAGATAATGATCGCATGAGAATGATAGAACGAGAACCTGCTTGCTAAACTTGAGAACTTCTATGCTTGTCTAAAAGAGATAGAACCATTGCTATGCTAAGTCAAGAAAGAAATGTTGCATACTTAGTTACACTGACACCGCTATCAAATAAACCGCTGCCATAATAATAATCAAAAGTAAAAAAATGTTCATATATTTCCATCGTATGCTAAACAAGAGCAGAACTGCATGCTTAGCTAAAGAAGATAGAAGAATCGTGCAACATTTTGCTTGTCATTGATGCTTGAAAGATAGAATTGTTTGAATAACTTGTATTGTATGCTATTGAACATATCGATTGATTGAAAGAAAGAAGATTGAACATATCAAAATGATTGAACCTATCGAATTGATTGAAAGAAGATAATTGAGAGCTCTGGCTCTATCGCTTGATATCATGTTTGCTTGTTCACGAACATGTGAATCATATAGTCTTTATCTGATAGAATTATATTCATGCATTGGTCTAAGAACTTATGCACAAGGTATCAGGTCTCTCGAACAGTTCATGGGGCACTAGGAACCATTCGTCCTGGGAGAGACTAATCGAACACCCCGAGGCTTAAAATTCTCACGATTATGGGGGTGTGGCTTTTACTGTATTGCTGAATCATAAGTCTCGACTGCTATTTTGAGCGTATTTTAGTGTATAGCAACCATGTGTCTCAACAGCTATTAGCCGATTCGTCAATAGTTAGCATGGGCTTGTAGTTATAGCTGTTATTCATGGATTTTTTCGTGGACCATCATATAATTAAGGCGCATGCTAGGCTAGCCTTCTTGCATACCTAACTATTTGATGCAGAGACATACATGGAAAGAGAACATTATTTATATATGCATATATTGCTAACTTGTATGTCTGCTGCAAGGATAACCGTTCGGCAAGGGGTAAGAATCACTAAATAAGTGATATATTATTTTGTTTATTGTTTTGCACTGCTTATATATATATATATATATATATATATATCCTGCTTGTTTATGATCATGTGCATCAAAGAGTTTATCTGATAGTGTTTCATGCATTCGCATCGGTCGGACAATGGCTATTAGTGCAGAGCTGAACCTTGGTCCTGGCTGCTATTTTGATCGTATTTTAGTGAAGAGCAACCATGACTCACAGCTGCTAATAGCATCAGATAAAAGAGTCATTAGTTAGCTGGATTACCGCTACTAATCTTGAGTTTCTCGAGGACCAAAATTATATAGATAGTTTATCTTGTTTGCTTGATAGAAGGATAGTTTCTAGATGGTGCATTGTCCCTAGAGTCTTTGAGTATAGCTCATGAGACACGTTGTGCACACCCTAATAGTAGAATAATCGGCTTATCTTGTGTGTTTGAATGTAATCGAACATGAACTCTGATTTCAAAGATGTTTTCAAAAGAAGTAATATGACTCTGCTCCTGTATTGCATGTAACGAACCTAGGTAAAACCAGAAAGATCACTAGTAATATAATATTTTATAACATCATTACTTAGTGTTAGTTTTAGTGAATGTTGCTTCTGTTCGTTGAATTTATACTCACCAGTACTTTCTTCAAATTGCTGACCCACGGCCAACAATTTATTTGTTCGCATGTGCTGGATCGTCTGAGGAAGCGATAGCCGTGCCTCATTCCAGGACCCAAAAATCTGGTGTCGATGTCTTGAGCCATATCGAGATATTTTGAGCTGCTTTTATATAGAGGGATATAATGTATGAAACGATGCCATTGTATTCAGAGAACCTCGGCCTTGATCTTTGTCCCATTTACTCAGATGGATTATTGTTTGTAGCACTATCCCTCCGCTGCGTACTCGATCGGTTCGATGATAGCCACAACTTTAACGATATTGCCTTGTGCGAGCGCAACCACATGCTCGTACGATATCATGCCTCGATGGCAATCGATATACTTCCCGCGGGAGCGCCGGGGCACGATAATTTGCGCCCGACGGGTGCATTATCGGGACCTTCGGGATCGGGGCATGACACACCCCACTGTCAACTATACGCTGCAGGCCGTTCAGGTATAATAATGCCTGGCCATTAAAGCCAGGATAAAAGTACGTAGTATCAGCGGCTATGCAATCCCCCGTGAGAGGGAAAATTCAGTACATAACAGTGCACAATATAAAGAATATTAAGCATGAACTAAAGAAGTGGCAGGCTTCCCTACCGAGCGGTTAATTAGAAAGTTACAGAAAGGAGCTTGCACGGGTCCAGTAGCGGCTGCGGTCTTCACCGCTGGATAGGGAGCTCGTCGATCGAGACTAAACAAAACCTGCTTGAGCGGGTGAGGGCGGCGCTGCAGGTAGAAGAGGTACAATTGGCACAACGTTCGAAATGCGACTGGCTCAAAGATGACGATCGTTGCTCAAAGTTCTTTTACGATATCATCAAGACGAGACAACACCGTAATTACATCTTCAAACTTATCAACGAGGATGGCAAGTGTCACGCCCTGATCTCCCGCAGGCAAATCGGCCGTTCCCGCTAGGCGGGAATCACCCTCGCCAGCGCTCCCGCGGAACGATCGCTTGACCCATCCAGGCGTGATGCCGCACGAGCGTGAACCGCGCCCGTGCAAGGCCGTGATTCATTGGCTGGCGGTAAGAGTTCTAAGCCACAGAGTCGCACAGATTGTCCGAGTGCAGCGGAGTCATGAACGCATAGCGATTCGGTAACAAGTTCTCTGAGTTGACAAATATAGCGGAAGCATTGAAACACAAGTTGAAGTAAAGCAAGCTCTTTTATTGATATAAACATGTGTTACAGGCGGCGTATAGCCGAGATTACAAGTCGCTCAAGCCTCTCTCTCTGAAACAGTAAAAGCGTGCCAAGTGGCTACAATTGTGGAATGATTGTACAGGCGATGTTCAGGCGAGTTCGGGCTATGTTCCAACATTATGTCTTGTATATGTGCTTCTGTTTCGGACGCACCGTTGCTTCTGAGTGATGTCCACGCCTTAGCACGCACGTTAGAGGCATCCGTACCGAACGAGGTTCTCCCGCACCCTGCATATAAACTGGTGGATTATCAGTACATTGAATGCACTGGTGGGGAAGCTACTCGCCCGCTCGACAAATCCAAACACGTAATACAGGTTCCGTGCACAACTATTAAGTTGTCTTTCTAGTTGCCTTGGGATCAGTTTCATGCAAACATTGAATAGCCTAACGTGTCGGGCAGTGCGTCGTGCGGTGTTTGAGGAAACACGGCGAGACTTACCAACTTACCATCTTCTTCCCTGTCCAAGGCAAACATTGAGGCAAACATGTTAATTCACGCACGACAAGTATAAGCTTTCAGGAGGCAAGCATATGCAAACACGAGGGTCATTTTAACAGGATCGTTCAGTTGTTTAGTTGTTCTTGATACGATGCAGTGACTCGCACGCGGATAGCCGCTAAGCGAGGATGACTTATCTATATGAACAGGAGTCGCTGGCATAGCCATAAAGGACAATAGTCACTGGCGGTAATGGTATGCAGTAAAAGTACAAGGGGCGCTACATGCCATCCCGTCCAGCACAATGGACTATATAATACGGTTCAGTCACTGGAGAGAATGGTATGCAGCGAAAGAACAAGGAGCGCTGCATGCCATCTCGTCCAGCACAATGGACTGTACAATAACGTGAGTTCCATCCGGATCGGATCGGTCCCAGTGCCCCGGTGACCGTCCGTGGAACTATACCTCGTTTTCGAGTTGTCCGCGACATGCAATCGTTGGGTCTTTCCAATTATCACGAGATACACGAGAACAAGAGTGCACTAGAACAAGAGAACACGAGTGCACACAAGAACACGAGTACAAGAGATACTTGAATCATGATTCTGTACAGTGAATAACTTACTTTGATGCATTCCCCTGGTTCGGGGCTGCCAGGTGACCTAACGGTCCAGGATACTTGCAGGGTCAATCATGCACGGAACGACTACTTAGTAGTCTCCCGGAGTTGGATGAAAACAAGGCAACATTCAAGCAGACAAGCATGCGTTTCTAAGGAACATAAGCAGGCACGTTGCTCGGACCCGAAGGTAAGCCGAGAGTTGAAATCATTAGGGGACTTAGCATGTGAGGGTCTGAATATAAGCAGTATCTCAATTTCCATGTTCTAGTATAGCAATACAAGTTGGGATTATTCCCTTAGCTAGGTGCGTTGGATTTATTAGCATGCAGGGGGTGAATCACCTAGCGACTAGCATGAATATTCCAGATTTTATGTGTGCTGGCTAAGCAAAGACAAGTTCACCATAGCCACCCACCTTAGCGATGATTCGCCTCGGTAGAGCGATACGTCAAGCGAGCCTCTGAAAGTCCAAGCCGGATTCCTGTAGGGACAAGTCTGGATATCCTTTGCTTCTTGATCGAGGCAAAGCGGGTCGGGACATTTGCACTTTTGCCGTTTGAGATGGCAGTCCGCTTGAACGGAACGGGGTGTTATATCCTACCCAACTCAGAAAAAGTCTCGTCCTCGAGACTTACTGAGGACAAGCAGTAATCTAGGGTTGAGGCAATCCTAGACAAGTCATTGTACTTGTTCATTTGGATATTCACTTGCACAAGCATCGAAATCAGCATATCGCTTAGACTGGATCGTGCGTACTTTCGAAGTGCACTTCTAGCGTGAACACGTCAACCAGCTTAGTGATAGCGAAGTCTTAGCACTCGAGTTTCACCTTTTCCTAAGTCTTGGATGGTGCACTAGTTCAAGGCGTCTCTCGAATAGATGCATTCAACCAAACTTAGATTTAGTAAAAATCGGACAAGCTACTAGCGATACTCTCAAGGGTTCGCACAGGTTGGCACAAAGGCAATTCGTAGCATACAACCAGGCAAGCAATCATATCATTCAAAACACATTTTGAAAGTATTTAGACTTATTGTTGGAACATCCCATCGAGGCATTGAGAGAGAGCGTGCACATAACCCACGAACGAGCTTTCAAAACAGAGATATTCGACTCGAAGTCCAAAGGCGTAGAAGCCAGGCTCTGATACCAACATGTCACGCCCCAATCTCCCGCAGGCAAATCGGCCGTTCCCGCTAGGCGGGAATCACCCTCGCCAGCGCTCCTGCGGAACGATCGCTTGACCCATCGAGGCGTGATGCCGTACGAGCGTGAACCGCGCCCGTACAAGGCCGTGATTCATTGGCTGGCGGTAAGAGTTCTAGGCCACAGAGTCGCACAGATTGTCCGAGTGCAGCGGAGTTTAGGAACGCATAGCGATTCGGTAACAGGTTCACTGAGTCGAGAAATATAGCGGAAGCATAGAAACACAAGTTGAAGTAAAGCAAACTCTTTTATTGATATAAACTTGTGTTACAGGCGGCGTATAGCCGAGATTATAAGTCGCTCAATCTTCTCTTTCTGAAACAGTAAAAGCGTGCCAAGTGGCTACAACTGTGGAATGATTGTACAGGCGATGGTCAGGCGAGTTCGGGCTATGTTCCAACATTACGTCTTGTATATGTGCTTCTGTTCCGGATGCACCGTTGCTTCGGAGTGTTGTCCACGCCTTAGCATGCACGTTGGAGGCATCCGCACCGAACGAGGTTCTCCCGTACCCTGCATACAAACTGGTGGATTATTAGTACATTGAATGCACTGGTGGGGAAGCTACTCGCCCGCTCGACAAATCCAAACACGTAATACAGGTTCCGTGCACAACTATTAAGTTGTCTTTCTAGTTGCCTTAGGATCAGTTTCATGCAAACATTGAATAGCCTAATGTGTCGGGCAGTGCGCCGTGCGATGTTTGAGAAAACACGGCGAGACTTACCAACTTACCATCTCCTTCCCTGTCCAAGGCAAACATTGAGGCAAACATGTTAATTCACGCACGACAAGTATAAGCATTTAGGAGGCAAGCATATGCAAACACGAGGGTCATTTTAACAGGATCGTTCAGGTATTTAGTTGTTCTTGATACGATGTAGTGACTCGCACGCGGATAGCCGCTAAGCGAGGATGACTTATCTATATGAACAGGAGTCGCTGGCATAGCCATAAAGGACAATAGTCACTGGCGGTAATAGAATGCAGCAAAAGTACAAGGGCGCTACATGCCACCCCATCCAGCACAATGGACTATACAATACGGTTCAGTCACTGGAGAGAATGGTATGCAGCGAAAGAACAAGGAGCGCTGCATGCCATCTCGTCCAGCACAATAGACTGTACAATAACGTGAGTTCCATCCGGATCGGATCGGTCCCAGTACCCCGGTGACCGTCCGTGGAACTATACCTCGTTTCCGAGTTATCCGCGACATGCAATCGTTGGGTCTTTCCAATTATCACGAGATACACGAGAACAAGAGTGCACTAGAACAAGAGAACACGAGTGCACACAAGAACACGAGTACAAGAGATACTTGAATCATGATTCTGTACAGTGAATAACTTACTTTGATGTATTCCCCTGGTTCGGGGCTGCCAGGTGACCTAACGGTCCAGGATACTTGCAGGGTCAATCATGCACGAAACGACTACTTAGTAGTCTCCCGGAGTTGGATGAAAACAAGGCAACATTCAAGCAGACAAGCATGCGTTTCTAAGGAACATAAGCAGGCACGTTGCTCGGACCCGAAGGTAAGTCGAGAGTTAAAATCGTTAGGGGAATTAGCATGCGAGGGTCTGAATATAAGCAGTATCTCAATTTCCATGTTCTAGCATAGCAATACAAGTTGGGATTATTCTCTTAGCTAGGTGCGTTGGATTTATTAGCATGCAGGGGGTGAATCACCTAGCGACTAGCATGAATATTCCAGATTTTATGTGTGCTGGCTAAGCAAAGACAAGTTCGCCGTAGCCACCCACCTTAGCGATGATTCGCCTCGGTAGAGCGATACGTCAAGCGAGCCACTGAAAGTCCAAGCCGGATTCCTGTAGGGACAAGTCTGGATATCCTTTGCTTCTTGATCGAGGCAAAGCGGGTCGGGACAGTTGCACTTTTGCCATTTGAGACGGCAGTCCGCTTGAGCGGAACGGGGTGTTACAGCAAGGAGGTTGCGTCGTCCCAAGACATCCCGGAGGTAGCAATATAGTTTTACAAAAAGCTTTACAATCAGGGCAACTTGTCACGCCCCAGTCCCAAAATGTCAAGAACTAGGCCACGTGTCACTGGCCAGCTGACACATCACTATGGGCTTAATCCACTTTGATGGACCCAAAGGGACGTGCTACGCTGTCCTAAAATACTACAAGTATAGAACAGGTAAAACTATCTCATCCACAACAAAATGTCAGAAAAACAAGTGCTGAAATATATATAAAACTGAGTCTGATACAGTACACAACTGGTGAGAATACAAGTCTACTACAAAAACTGATAATAGCGCAGAAAAATCAGATAGACTAAGCAGTGTCTATCTGAGCAAAACATCTCCATCTCCTGGTGGCAGGCCTCTAGGGTCAAGCATACTCTGAGGGCGTCTCCTCGAGCTCCTCCTCAGTAGCACATCTGGCCTCCTGATCAGGGCCGTACACAGTGGGGTAGAAAGCCTCGTCTAGATCTGGCAGGGAACCAGGTCCTCAGTGGGACATAACAAGATACAGAAAATGACATGCCATGTATGTAAATACTGAATAAAGGAAATAAATACAGGGTGCTAACCATTCTATGTGAAAATACAAATAAAGACCTTGTAGTACGCATGGGAATGTGTGGCTAGACATATGCTGACGTAATTCACCAATCGTGGCGACTGGCTAGTATATGTGTCGTATGCCCCCGGACTCACGGGTAGCTCTGCAATCGACCATCTCCGAGGAGCATGGTACGAAGGTATAAATCATATATGGAGGGGGTGTCCCATACGTCTACTAGTTATCTTCCCCATCCCAATGAAACTAAATGTCAAGTCGTACATTTTCTGAGTTATTCTAATCCGTGATGCGGGTCACACGTACTGGTAGCTAATCACATACGCAGCTCGCATCCCAATATGTAATGCAACCATGTTGCGTGTTCCCGTGATAGGGTCTAGGAGAATATCAAAATACTCTCACAGCTGTTGGTGAGTCTGTAATGCTAAGTTATTTACACTAATCGTCAACGTATTAGTTGACTGTACCAGAGGCAGTCTCTGGTACTCATAGTATATGAATTTCAGAAACAAGAAGCATAGAACAATATTTGAGGATTTAAACATTTAAACTTGGCAAGGTATACTTGCCTACTCCTTGATATTGTTGATAACCTGATCTCACAGTCAGGTTTGAAGGTGCTGGTGTCAGGGGGTCACTGGCTGTGCTGTAGTTGGTTTCTGTTACAACAGATAGTGTTTGTGAATATCTTGGTTGCAAATAATAAGTATACATTTATCTATACTTATATACATATATATGATATAGATATATATATATATATATAGTATGTATATAGATATAGTATATATATAGCAGTATATATATAGTATTTAAAGAACAGACAAATGCAGGTAAATAGTAGCAGGGTATATCCACTGCGATAGATATATAATATTATAATATTATCAGGGTGTATCCTCTGATATAATAATAAATATAATAGTCAGGGTATATCCACTGAGATATAATATAGGTAAATTAAAATGACAGTACAGGAATTTAATGCGTATATAAGTGCTGTACTATTCAGCAATTATAATATAAAATAGTATCAGGGTCTATATGTGACCACTGTAAATATACATATAGATAGGCTGTAATATCCAGCATAGTATAATATATAATATTGAATTGACATTGCAGGAATTAAAATATAATATATATACTTAAGCTGTATTATCCAGCTGGATATATATATACATATAGATAATATATATATATATATAGATATATTTATATAAGTGCAGGAAATAAATGCAGAAAATAAAATAAAGGAAAAATGCATAGTATAGTAATTATATAATAGCATATTATATATACATATCATATAAATATATATAAAAATATAGATACCTATTTAGTAATTATACACTACAATATATAAATATACATATATAGTTATACATATACATATATAAATATATATATGTATAGAATATATATAGATATATATCTATAATATATATACAGTATAATATACTGTAAATATATATATATAATTATACATATAAATATATAGTAATATACATATATATATACATATATATACATATATATACATATATTATATATATATAGACATGTATTAGAGATTATATACGTATTTATGTATAGTATAGGTATATATACCTTGCAGGTGGCAGGGGGGTCCCACACGGTGTCGCCGGCGAGAGGACGGCGGCGGAGGCAGCCGGAGGTGGCCGGAGGAGCTGTAGCAGCAGCAGTAGCAGATAGCAGCAGCAGCAGCAACAGTGGAGTGCGGGGGCTCTGGCCGGCGGAGGAGCGGCGGAGGTGGCCGGGCAGACGGCGGGTTTGGGAGAGGGAAGGGTGGCGGTCAGGTTGGTGGTGGTGGCGGGGGTCCACGACGGCTGTGGCGGCGGCTAGGGGCGGCCGGAGGTGAGGGTGGTGGTGTAGTCGGGATTCTGGCCGGGGCACTGTGGGGGTGAGGGTGGCCGGAGGAGGTGTCGTGGGGCGGTGAGGGTTGGTGGTCCGGTGGAGGGGAGGACGGCGAGTCGAGTGGGGGTGGTGGTGGCGGTGCACGATGGCCGGAGGCGGCGCTGGGGGTAGATGGGAGTGGTGGTGGTGCTGTGGACAGCGAGGGAAGGGGGAGGTTGCGGGGGCTGTGGCCGGCGGAGCAGGGCGGCGCTGGCGGTGGGGCTTGGCCGGAGGGAAGACGGGAGGGTGGCGAAGGGTTGGCCGGAGTTGGGCGGCCGGCGGTGGTCGGAGGGAGGAGTTGTGGGGATTTGAATGGGAAGGGTATAGGGTTTATATAGGGTTTGGGAATGAGTGGCAAAGTTGTAATTAATGGCAACTTCAGGGGTATTTTGGTAATTTGATAATTTAGGATATTTTTCAGCAGATTTTTTTCTGGAAGTTATGGGTGGGTCCCACTCACCTATGGTCTAGCCAATAGGATTAGGCCACCTAGCATGCAATTTTGCATATAAACCCCTAACTTTTCAATAATTGTATAAATGCATAAAATTTGTATTTTGCGTAATTTTGTAATTTACCAAATTTCAGATACTGATTTCCCGTAATTCTGAATTGTACAAAAATGAGGGAAATAGCTGGGGAAAATATTTTGGACAGTGTGGGGTGAGTCTGGTCAGGGGCAGGATCTGATTCTTCAGGTGATACGGTCATCGTATTTATTATTTAATAAATACTGCGCACGGTATTTACTATTTATTTTGAGGCTGTTAGGGTCATAATCTTTCTACGGTGTCAATATACAATTAGAGTAGAATATTATCGTATTTTTGGTTGGGCAAAACAGGTGTCTATTGGTCCTCAAATCACTAGGGTACAGAGGTGGATAAAGAGCAGAAATTTAAATAGGAAATAAATAAAATGAAGCACCAAACAAGATTTCTGGAAGTTGCTAAAAATACAGAAAATATAGTCTAACAAGTCTAGGGCAGGTATGTAAAATTTGTTTAGGGTTAACAGCTAGTGTGATGCCCTAATCAATTGTGTAATGAACAGGTGCACAATCAATATATAATAAATAAAATTAAAAAAAATTGTCATAAATCAAAACTAATCCTAAATTACTAAATTCTGGTCGAGGAAGTTTACAATCTACCCTCCTTAGAATATTTCGTCCTCGAAATAAAAACAACCATATAATGAGAATGAAAGATTAATTAAGGACATAAGATGATTAAGAATTTTTTTTTTAATTTGAAATATTGGACATACCCTGGTTTGGAAATAGGTGAGGATAACGCTGTCGAATATCCTCTTCCCGTTCCCAGGTGGATTCACCTGGTGCATGATGTCTCCATGCAATACGAACAAGAGGAATAGTCTGACCTCGCAGCACTTTCTCGCTACGGTCCAGGATCTCTACAGGCTCCTCCTGGTACGATAAGCTCGGTCCGATAGTGATCTCTGAGTAGTCTAGCACATGACTCGGGTCTGGAATGTACCTCCTCAACTGAGATACGTGGAAGACGTCATGTACTCCCTCCAAGGTCTGAGGTAGAGCTAGCCTGTAAGCAACTTCTCCGACGCGATCTAGCACATCGAAGGGTCCAATGTACCTTGGACTTAGCTTCCCTCTTCCTCCAAATCTGATAGTTCCTCTAGTAGGTGAGATCTTTAAGAACACATGCTCCCCTACTTGGAACTCTAGAGGTCGTCGGTGAATGTTGGCCCAGTGCTTCTGCCTGTCTTGTGCAGCTCGTAGGTGTCCCTGGATCTTCTTTACTTTCTCCACCGTACGAATAATCAATTCTGGCCCCAGAATCTGTCTCTCGCCAACATCACTCCAGCATACTGGGGAACGACATTTCCTTCCATACAAAGCTTCAAAGGGAGCCATTTGGATGCTCACTTGATAGCTGTTGTTGTAGAAAAATTCTACCAGATGTAAGTGATCTTCCCAGGATCCGCTGAAATCAAGCATACAGGCTCTCAGCATATCCTCTAAGGTCTGGATGGTGCGCTCTGACTGGCCATCTGTCTGCGGATGATACGAGGTGCTGAACTTGAGGCGGGTACCAAGACTCTCTTGCATACTTCGCCAAAAGTAAGATGTAAACCTCGTATCCCTGTCAGATATTATACTGACTGGTACTCCATGCAGACGCACTATCTCCTTCATGTACATATCTGCCAAGACTTCTGTAGATTGCCCGACTCTGAAAGGTAGGAAATGAGCAGCCTTAGTGAGTCTGTCTACAATTACCCAGATAGCATTACGACCACTAGGACTTCTTGGGAAGCCCGTAACAAAGTCCATCGTAATGTGTTCCCATTTCCATTCAGGTATTGGGAGGGGTTGAAGTAGACCGGCAGATCTTTGATGTTCAGCCTTGACTTGCTGACACACCAGGCATTTAACCACAAAGCGTGCTATTTCCCGCTTCATTCCATGCCACCAGTAATATTGTCGCAAATCTCTGTACATCTTGGTGCCTCCCGGATGTATAGAGTATGTTGAGCTATGGGCTTCTGACATCAGCTCATTACGAAGTTCTCCATTTGGAACATAAAGACGATCACCACATCTTAGAGTCCCATCTTCGTGTATGCGACATCCTGTCTGGATTCCAGCTTCTGTTTTTTGGCGAAGCCTCTGAAATCTTGCATCTGTTGGTAGAGCAGCTTTGATTCTTTCCACCAAGGTTGATTGCAGCTGGTAGTTTGATAACTGGCCGTCAAGTCCTGGCATAATGACCTCTATTCCCAACTTTGCTAGATATCTCAACAGATCTGGTTGGGTGATCATAAAGAATGCCGAGGGTCTTCTGCTTAGAGCATCAGCTACCACATTTGCTTTCCCAGGATGGTACTGTAGATCAATCTCGAAATCCGTCATCACTTCAAGCCATCGTCTTTGCCTCAGATTTAAGTCTTTCTGAGTGTAGACATATTTTAGGCTCTTGTGGTCGATAAAAATCTCCACTCGTTCGCCATATAGATAGTGTCTCCATAGCTTCAGGGCGAAGATGACTGCGGCAAGCTCTAGGTCGTGAGTGGGGTAATTCTTCTCATGAGTCCTCAGCTGTCTTGAGGCATAAGCTACAACCTTCCCATGTTGCATTAAGACACAACCAAATCCTTTTCCGGATGCATCGCTATAGATGACGAAACCTCCGGATCCAGATGGTATTATCAAAATGGGGGCTGTAGTCAGACGCTTCTTCAACTCATCAAAAGCTGTCTGGCATTCTTCAGTCCATAAGAACTCCTGCTCCTTGCGGGTAAGGCGAGTAATCGGTTCCGAGATTCTTGCAAAGTTTTCTACTAACCTCCGGTAATATCCGGCAAGTCCTAGAAAGCTTCTCACCTCTGAGACATTGGTCGGAGTTGGCCATGTCTCCACAGATGAAATCTTTGTAGGGTCCACCGAGATGCCTTCTCCGGTGATCACGTGCCCAAGAAAAGCAACACGATCAAGGAAAAATTCACACTTGCTCATCTTGGCATAAAGGCTCTCCCGTCTCAGCGTCTCTAGTACTAGTCTTAAGTGCTCTTCATGCTCCTCGTGGCTCTTCGAGTATACCAGAATGTCGTCGATGAAGACTACCACGAACTGGTCCAGATATTGATGGAAGACTCGGTTCATCAGGTTCATGAATACAGCAGGTGCATTAGTCAGTCCAAATGGCATCACCAGAAACTCGTAATGACCATAACGAGTCCTGAATGCTGTCTTTGGAATATCTTCTTTGCGTACCTTGACCTGATGATAGCCTGATCTCAAGTCTATCTTCGAGAATACCACGGCTCCTGTTAGTTGATCGAACAGGTCGTCAATTCTCGGCAAGGGATACTTATTTTTGATTGTTAGAGCGTTGAGGGCTCTGTAATCAATACACATGCGATATATTCCGTCCTTCTTTGGTACAGACAACACTGGTGCTCCCCAGGGTGATGCACTAGGACGAACAAATCCCTTAATCTGCAATTCCTCCAGTTGAAGCTTCAGCTCGTCAAGCTCCTTCTTCGCCAGTCGGTATACATTGGAGGATACTGGTGCAGCTCCGGGAATTAGCTCAATAATGAACTCCACTACTCTGTCAGGCGGTAGGCCTGGCAATTCTTCTGGAAATACGTCCACGAACTCTGCTATAACTGATGGAAGTGCTGTCTCCATCGCCATGTAGGCTCTAGGAGTCTGGCCTACTCCTTGCTCTATGGTTCCTCGGGCATATTCGAACTCCGGGTGATCTGGGAGTCTAAAGATAACACTACCCTTACGGCAGTCTAAGATAGCATCGTTCTGGCTTAGCCAGTCCATGCCTAAGACAACGTCGAAATTTGGCATGGGGAGTACCAAAAATTGCGCTCTTAGTCCTCTACTACAAACAACTACCGGACAGGTTTCGATAATGTTGGTAACTGGAACAATACCTCCTCCAGTAAGTATTTTCCAACACTTGGGTAGCGGGGAAGTGGATAGCTTGTGCATGGCTACGAAACTACTGGATATGAAAAACAAAGTAGCCCCAGAATCGAATAATACAGTTGCAGGTAATAATGCAACTAAAATGGTACCTGATATAGTTTCCCCTTCAGGCTCTTCTGCAACTGCAGCTAACGCAAAGACTTGTCCCTGTCTTTGCCCTCCAGGTTGTTGTCTGGCCTTGAACTGGGTCTCCTGAGTAGGCAAGGGTGCTCCTCTCTGATATCCTCCTGATGTGGAGGGTAGCATCTTCTGGGCTTGTGCTCCTGGCTTCTGCCCTTGCTGAGGTATTGCATCTCTGCGTTGTGGGCAGTCTTTGGCCATGTGTTGGCTAGCTCCACATAGCAAGCATAATCCCAGCTTCTTTCTGCAGTCTCTCATAAAATGCCCCTTTTTGCCACAAAAGTGACAAATCGGGAGCTCCTTCTTCTGGTAAGGCCCCGTTGTCTGTTGAGTCTGATATTGGGGACGACGTATAGGTCCTCCTGCTCCTTGCTGATTCTTGGCCGGGAAGGTTGGATTTGAGCATTTTGCTCCTCGGCCAATTGCTTCTTGCTCCATCGCTTCGGTAAGAACCTCGTTGTAGGAGATTCTTGACTGTATTGTTGTGTACCTCTGGAGCTCGTAGTTAAGGCCATGGTAGAATCTTTTAGCCTTCTTCAACTCGTTCGGGATCAGATCAGCACCGAAATGACTCAGTCGGCTAAACTCCGCGTCGTAAGCATCGACAGTCATGTTTCCCTGCTCCAGGTGCAGGAATTGAGAGTATAGGGCATTCTGGACTGTCGCTGGAAAGTAATTGGCGTTGAAGTGCTCCAAGAATTGTTGCCAAGTTTGGTCTTTGCCGACGCTGCGCTCTATGGATTCCTACCAGTGATGGGCGTTGCCAAGAAGTTGGCCCCTTACAGCGGTCATCCATAGGTCGGGGGTGAGTTGCGATCCTTCTAGCAGCATTTCGGTGTTGGAGATCCAATCGGAGATCTCCTCAGGAGTTTCATTGCCTTTGAAGTCTCTCGGGCTCATTTGGCGGAAGCCTCGAACTGTGCCCGCTGGTTGGACAGGTGCGGGTGCCGGAGTAGTAGCTCTCTCCAAAGCCGTCATCAGAGTCTGTCGCAGAGCTTCAGTCTGCTGCCACTAAGACTGTCTCAGGGCCTCAGTCTGTTGCCACTGGTTCTGCAACATAGTCTGGAGAAACTGCAATATTTGAGGTTGACCCTCAAGTTGTGGCATTAGGATGGGCAAGGCTGGAGGTGGAGGCAATGGTGTCTCCGCCTGCGGTGTTGTCTCCTCGCCAGAATTCTGGTGATTGGACGGGGTTCCTTGGACACTTGGCGAGGTGTTTGTGGCTTGGTCAGCCCCATTATTCGCAGGTTTCCCGGGTATGTCCATATTTCTGAAGAAAATAGAGTAATTAAAAAAAACACAAAGGAGATAATAATTGATAATCAAGCAAGATGCAAATATATATAAAAAAAAATTTTAAAAAAATTTTGTTAGTGAGGATGAGACCTAATGTTTCTATCCTATTGCAGGTTTGCTGGGCATGTCATCATACCACTAGCAATGTAAAGATGGACCTGCATGGGCCACCACTAAAATCGTGTCACGTCCCAGTCCCAAAATGTCAAGAACTAGGCCACGTGTCACTGGCCAGCTGACACATCACTATGGGCTTAATCCACTTTGATGGACCCAAAGGGACGTGCTACGCTGTCCTAAAATACTACAAGTATAGAACAGGTAAAACTATCTCATCCACAACAAAATGTCAGAAAAACAAGTGCTGAAATATATATAAAACTGAGTCTGATACAGTACACAACTGGTGAGAATACAAGTCTACTACAAAAACTGATAATAGCGCAGAAAAATCAGATAGACTAAGCAGTGTCTATCTGAGCAAAACATCTCCATCTCCTGGTGGCAGGCCTCTAGGGTCAAGCATACTCTGAGGGCGTCTCCTCGAGCTCCTCCTCAGTAGCACATCTGGCCTCCTGATCAGGGCCGTACACAGTGGGGTAGAAAGCCTCGTCTAGATCTGGCAGGGAACCAGGTCCTCAGTGGGACATAACAAGATACAGAAAATGACATGCCATGTATGTAAATACTGAATAAAGGAAATAAATACAGGGTGCTAACCATTCTATGTGAAAATGCAAATAAAGACCTTGTAGTACGCATGGAAATGTGTGGCTAGACATACGCTGACGTAATTCACCAATCGTGGCGACTGGCTAGTATATGTGTCGTATGCCCCCGGACTCACGGGTAGCTCTGCAATCGACCATCTCCGAGGAGCATGGTACGAAGGTATAAATCATATATGGAGGGGGTGTCCCATACGTCTACTAGTTATCTTCCCCATCCCAATGAAACTAAATGTCAAGTCGTACATTTCCTGAGTTATTCTAATCCGTGATGCGGGTCACACGTACTGGTAGCTAATCACATACGCAGCTCGCATCCCAATATGTAATGCAACCATGTTGCGTGTTCCCGTGATAGGGTCTAGGAGAATATCAAAATACTCTCACAGCTGTTGGTGAGTCTGTAATGCTAAGTTATTTACACTAATCGTCAACGTATTAGTTGACTGTACCAGAGGCAGTCTCTGGTACTCATAGTATATGAATTTCAGAAACAAGAAGCATAGAACAATATTTGAGGATTTAAATATTTAAACTTGGCAAGGTATACTTGCCTACTCCTTGATATTGTTGATAACCTGATCTCACAGTCAGGTTTGAAGGTGCTGGTGTCAGGGGGTCACTGGCTGTGCTGTAGTTGGTTTCTGTTACAACAGATAGTGTTTGTGAATATCTTGGTTGCAAATAATAAGTATACATTTATCTATACTTATATACATATATATGATATAGATATATATATATATATAGTATGTATATAGATATAGTATATATAGCAGTATATATATAGTATTTAAAGAACAGACAAATGCAGGTAAATAGTAGCAGGGTATATCCACTGCGATAGATATATAATATTATAATATTATCAGGGTGTATCCTCTGATATAATAATAAATATAATAGTCAGGGTATATCCACTGAGATATAATATAGGTAAATTGAAATGACAGTACAGGAATTTAATGCGTATATAAGTGCTGTACTATTCAGCAATTATAATATAAAATAGTATCAGGGTCTATATGTGACCACTGTAAATATACATATAGATAGGCTGTAATATCCAGCATAGTATAATATATAATATTGAATTGACATTGCAGGAATTAAAATATAATATATATACTTAAGCTGTATTATCCAGCTGGATATATATATACATATAGATAATATATATATATATATAGATATATTTATATAAGTGCAGGAAATAAATACAGAAAATAAAATAAAGGAAAAATGCATAGTATAGTAATTATATAATAGCATATTATATATACATATCATATAAATATATATAAAAATATAGATACCTATTTAGTAATTATACACTACAATATATAAATATACATATATAGTTATACATATACATATATAAATATATATATGTATAGAATATATATAGATATATATCTATAATATATATACAGTATAATATACTGTAAATATATATATATAATTATACATATAAATATATAGTAATATACATATATATATACATATATATATACATATATATACATATATATACATATATTATATATATATAGACATGTATTAGAGATTATATACGTATTTATGTATAGTATAGGTATATATACCTTGCAGGTGGCAGGGGGGTCCCACACGGTGTCGCCGGCGAGAGGACGGCGGCGGAGGCAGCCGGAGGTGGCCGGAGGAGCTGTAGCAGCAGCAGTAGCAGATAGCAGCAGCAGCAGCAACAGTGGAGTGCGGGGGCTCTGGCCGGCGGAGGAGCGGCGGAGGTGGCCGGGCAGGCGGCGGGTTTGGGAGAGGGAAGGGTGGCGGTCAGGTTGGTGGTGGTGGCGGGGGTCCACGACGGCTGTGGTGGTGGCTAGGGGCGGCCGGAGGTGAGGGTGGTGGTGTAGTCGGGATTCTGGCCGGGGCACTGTGGGGGTGAGGGTGGCCGGAGGAGGTGTCGTGGGGCGGTGAGGGTTGGTGGTCCGGTGGAGGGGGGGTGGTGGTGGCGGTGCACGATGGCCGGAGGCGGCGCTGGGGGTAGATGGGAGTGGTGGTGGTGCTGTGGACAGCGAGGGAAGGGGGAGGTTGCGGGGGCTGTGGCCGGCGGAGCAGGGCGGCGCTGGCGGTGGGGCTTGGCCGGAGGGAAGACGGGAGGGTGGCGAAGGGTTGGCCGGAGTTGGGCGGCCGGCGGTGGTCGGAGGGAGGAGTTGTGGGGATTTGAATGGGAAGGGTATAGGGTTTATATAGGGTTTGGGAATGAGTGGCAAAGTTGTAATTAATGGCAACTTCAGGGGTATTTTGGTAATTTGATAATTTGGGATATTTTCCAGCAGATTTTTTTCTGGAAGTTATGGGTGGGTCCCACTCACCTATGGTCTAGCCAATAGGATTAGGCCACCTAGCATGCAATTTTGCATATAAACCCCTAACTTTTCAATAATTGTATAAATGCATAAAATTTGTATTTTGCGTAATTTCGTAATTTACCAAATTTCAGATACTGATTTCCCGTAATTCTGAATTGTACAAAAATGAGGGAAATAGCTGGGGAAAATATTTTGGACAGTGTGGGGTGAGTCTGGTCAGGGGCAGGATCTGATTCTTCAGGTGATACGGTCATCGTATTTATTATTAAATAAATACTGCGCACGGTGTTTACTATTTATTTTGAGGCTGTTAGGGTCATAATCTTTCTACGGTGTCAATACGATAATTGTAATACAATTAGAGTAGAATATTATCGTATTTTTGGTTGGGCAAAACAGGTGTCTATTGGTCCTCAAATCACTAGGGTACAGAGGTGGGTAAAGAGCAGAAATTTAAATAGGAAATAAATAAAATGAAGCACCAAACAAGATTTCTGGAAGTTGCTAAAAATACAGAAAATTTAGTCTAACAAGTCTAGGGCAGGTATGTAAAATTTGTTTAGGGTTAACAGCTAGTGTGATGCCCTAATCAATTGTGTAATGAACAGGAGCACAATCAATATATAATAAATAAAATTAAAAAAAATTGTCATAAATCAAAACTAATCCTAAATTACTAAATTCTGGTCGAGGGAGTTTACAATCTACCCTCCTTAGAATATTTCGTCCTCGAAATAAAAACAACCATATAATGAGAATGAAAGATTAATTAAGGACATAAGATGATTAAGATTTTTTTTTTTAATTTGAAATATTGGACATACCCTGGTTTGGAAATAGGTGAGGATAACGCTGTCGAATATCCTCTTCCCGTTCCCAGGTGGATTCACCTGGTGCATGATGTCTCCATGCAATACGAACAAGAGGAATAGTCTGACCTCGCAGCACTTTCTCGCTACGGTCCAGGATCTCTACAGGCTCCTCCTGGTACGATAAGCTCGGTCCGATAGTGATCTCTGAGTAGTCTAGCACATGACTCGGGTCTGGAATGTACCTCCTCAACTGAGATACGTGGAAGACGTCATGTACTCCCTCCAAGGTCTGAGGTAGAGCTAGCCTGTAAGCAACTTCTCCGACGCGATCTAGCACATCGAAGGGTCCAATGTACCTTGGACTTAGCTTCCCTCTTCCTCCAAATCTGATAGTTCCTCTAGTAGGTGAGATCTTTAAGAACACATGCTTCCCTACTTGGAACTCTAGAGGTCGTCGGTGAATGTTGGCCCAGTGCTTCTGCCTGTCTTGTGCAGCTCGTAGGTGTCCCTGGATCTTCTTTACTTTCTCCACCGTACGAATAATCAGTTCTGGCCCCAGAATCTGTCTCTCGCCAACATCACTCCAGCATACTGGGGAACGGCATTTCCTTCCATACAAAGCTTCAAAGGGAGCCATTTGGATGCTCACTTGATAGCTGTTGTTGTAGAAAAATTCTACCAGATGTAAGTGATCTTCCCAGGATCCGCTGAAATCAAGCATACAGGCTCTCAGCATATCCTCTAAGGTCTGGATGGTGCGCTCTGACTGGCCATCTGTCTGCGGATGATACGAGGTGCTGAACTTGAGGCGGGTACCAAGACTCTCTTGCATACTTCGCCAAAAGTAAGATGTAAACCTCGTATCCCTGTCAGATATTATACTGACTGGTACTCCATGCAGACGCACTATCTCCTTCATGTACATATCTGCCAAGACTTCTGTAGATTGCCCGACTCTGAAAGGTAGGAAATGAGCAGCCTTAGTGAGTCTGTCTACAATTATCCAGACAGCATTACGACCACTAGGACTTCTTGGGAAGCCCGTAACAAAGTCCATCGTAATGTGTTCCCATTTCCATTCAGGTATTGGGAGGGGTTGAAGTAGACCGGCAGATCTTTGATGTTCAGCCTTGACTTGCTGACACACCAGGCATTTAACCACAAAGCGTGCTATTTCCCGCTTCATTCCATGCCACCAGTAATATTGTCGCAAATCTCTGTACATCTTGGTGCCTCCCGGATGTATAGAGTATGTGAGCTATGGGCTTCTGACATCAGCTCATTACGAAGTTCTCCATTTGGAACATAAAGACGATCACCACATCTTAGAGTCCCATCTTCGTGTATACGACATCCTGTTTGGATTCCAGCTTCTGTTTTTTGGCGAAGCCTCTGAAATCTTGCATCTGTTGGTAGAGCAGCTTTGATTCTTTCCACCAAGGTTGATTGCAGCTGGTAGTTTGATAACTGGCCGTCAAGTCCTGGCATAATGACCTCTATTCCCAACTTTGCTAGATATCTCAACAGATCTGGTTGGGTGATCATAAAGAATGCCGAGGGTCTTCTGCTTAGAGCATCAGCTACCACATTTGCTTTCCCAGGATGGTACTGTAGATCAATCTCGAAATCCGTCATCACTTCAAGCCATCGTCTTTGCCTCAGATTTAAGTCTTTCTGAGTGTAGACATATTTTAGGCTCTTGTGGTCGATAAAAATCTCCACTCGTTCGCCATATAGATAGTGTCTCCATAGCTTCAGGGCGAAGATGACTGCGGCAAGCTCTAGGTCGTGAGTGGGGTAATTCTTCTCATGAGTCCTCAGCTGTCTTGAGGGATAAGCTACAACCTTCCCATGTTGCATTAAGACACAACCAAATCCTTTTCCGGATGCATCGCTATAGATGACGAAACCTCCGGATCCAGATGGTATTATCAAAATGGGGGCTGTAGTCAGACGCTTCTTCAACTCATCAAAAGCTGTCTGGCATTCTTCAGTCCATAAGAACTCCTGCTCCTTGCGGGTAAGGCGAGTAATCGGTTCCGAGATTCTTGCAAAGTTTTCTACTAACCTCCGGTAATATCCGGCAAGTCCTAGAAAGCTTCTCACCTCTGAGACATTGGTCGGAGTTGGCCATGTCTCCACAGATGAAATCTTTGCAGGGTCCACCGAGATGCCTTCTCCGGTGATCACGTGCCCAAGAAAAGCAACACGATCAAGGAAAAATTCACACTTGCTCATCTTGGCATAAAGGCTCTCCCGTCTCAGCGTCTCTAGTACTAGTCTTAAGTGCTCTTCATGCTCCTCGTGGCTCTTCGAGTATACCAGAATGTCGTCGATGAAGACTACCACGAACTGGTCCAGATATTGATGGAAGACTCGGTTCATCAGGTTCATGAATACAGCAGGTGCATTAGTCAGTCCAAATGGCATCACCAGAAACTCGTAATGACCATAACGAGTCCTGAATGCTGTCTTTGGAATGTCTTCTTTGCGTACCTTGACCTGATGATAGCCTGATCTCAAGTCTATCTTCGAGAATACCACGGCTCCTGTTAGTTGATCGAACAGGTCGTCAATTCTCGGCAAGGGATACTTATTTTTGATTGTTAGAGCGTTGAGGGCTCTGTAATCAATACACATGCGATATATTCCGTCCTTCTTTGGTACAGACAACACTGGTGCTCCCCAGGGTGATGCACTAGGACGAACAAATCCCTTAATCTGCAATTCTTTCAGTTGAAGCTTCAGCTCGTCAAGCTCCTTCTTCGCCAGTCGGTATACATTGGAGGATACTGGTGCAGCTCCGGGAATTAGCTCAATAATGAACTCCACTACTCTGTCAGGCGGTAGGCCTGGCAATTCTTCTGGAAATACGTCCACGAACTCTGCTATAACTGATGGAAGTGCTGTCTCCATCGCCATGTAGGCTCTAGGAGTCTGGCCTACTCCTTGCTCTATGGTTCCTCGGGCATATTCGAACTCCGGGTGATCTGGGGGTCTAAAGATAACACTACCCTTACGGCAGTCTAAGATAGCATCGTTCTGGCTTAGCCAGTCCATGCCTAAGACAACGTCGAAATTTGGCATGGAGAGTACCAAAAATTGCGCTCTTAGTCCTCTACTACAAACAACTACCGGACAGGTTTCGATAATGTTGGTAACTGGAATAATACCTCCTCCAGTAAGTATTTTCCAACACTTGGGTAGCGGGGAAGTGGATAGCTTGTGCATGGCTACGAAACTACTGGATATGAAAGACAAAGTAGTCCCAGAATCGAATAATACAGTTGCAGGTAATAATGCAACTAAAATGGTACCTGATATAGTTTCCCCTTCAGGCTCTTCTGCAACTGCAGCTAACGCAAAGACTTGTCCCTGTCTTTGCCCTCCAGGTTGTTGTCTGGCCTTGAACTGGGTCTCCTGAGTAGGCAAGGGTGCTCCTCTCTGATATCCTCCTGATGTGGAGGGTAGCATCTTCTGGGCTTGTGCTCCTGGCTTCTGCCCTTGCTGAGGTGTTGCATCTCTGCGTTGTGGGCAGTCTTTGGCCATGTGTTGGCTAGCTCCACATAGCAAGCATAATCCCAGCTTCTTTCTGCAGTCTCTCATAAAATGCCCCTTTTTGCCACAAAAGTGACAAATCGGGAGCTCCTTCTTCTGGTAAGGCCCCGTTGTCTGCTGAGTCTGATATTGGGGACGACGTATAGGTCCTCCTGCTCCTTACTGATTCTTGGCCGGGAAGGTTGGATTTGAGCATTTTGCTCCTCGGCCAATTGCTTCTTGCTCCCTCGCTTCGGTAAGAACCTCGTTGTAGGAGATTCTTGACTGTATTGTTGTGTACCTCTGGAGCTCGTAGTTAAGGCCATGGTAGAATCTTTTAGCCTTCTTCAACTCGTTCGGGATCAGATCAGCACCGAAATGACTCAGTCGGCTAAACTCCGCGTCGTAAGCATCGACAGTCATGTTTCCCTGCTCCAGGTGCAGGAATTGAGAGTATAGGGCATTCTGGACTGTCGCTGGAAAGTAATTGGCGTTGAAGTGCTCCAAGAATTGTTGCCAAGTTTGGTCTTTGCCGACGCTGCGCTCTATGGATTCCCACCAGTGATGGGCGTTGCCAAGAAGTTGGCCCCTTACAGCGGTCATCCATAGGTCGGGGGTGAGTTGCGATCCTTCTAGCAGTATTTCGGTGTTGGAGATCCAATCGGAGATCTCCTCAGGAGTTTCGTTGCCTTTGAAGTCTCTCGGGCTCATTTGGCGGAAGCCTCGAACTGTGCCCGCTGGTTGGACAGGTGCGGGTGCCGGAGTAGTAGCTCTCTCCAAAGCCGTCATCAGAGTCTGTCGCAGAGCTTCAGTCTGCTGCCACTAAGACTGTCTCAGGGCCTCAGTCTGTTGCCACTGGTTCTGCAACATAGTCTGGAGAAACTGCAACATTTGAGGTTGACCCTCAAGTTGTGGCATTAGGATGGGCAAGGCTGGAGGTGGAGGCAATGGTGTCTCCGCCTGCGGTGTTGTCTCCTCGCCAGAATTCTGGTGATTGGACGGGGTTCCTTGGACACTTGGCGAGGTGTTTGTGGCTTGGTCAGCCCCATTATTCGCAGGTTTCCCGGGTATGTCCATATTTCTGAAGAAAATAGAGTAATTAAAAAAAACACAAAGGAGATAATAATTGATAATCAAGCAAGATGCAAATATATATAAAAAAAAATTTTAAAAAAATTTTGTTAGTGAGGATGAGACCTAATGTTTCTATCCTATTGCAGGCTTGCTGGGCATGTCATCATACCACTAGCAATGTAAAGATGGACCTGTATGGGCCACCACTAAAACCGTGTCACGCCCCAGTCCCAAAATGTCAGGAACTAGGCCACGTGTCACTGGCCAGCTGACACATCACTATGGGCTTAATCCACTTTGATGGACCCAAAGGGACGTGCTACGCTGTCCTAAAATACTACAAGTATAGAACAGGTAAAACTATCTCATCCACAACAAAATGTCAGAAAAACAAGTGCTGAAATATATATAAAACTGAGTCTGATACAGTACACAACTGGTGAGAATACAAGTCTACTACAAAAACTGATAATAGCGCAGAAAAATCAGATAGACTAAGCAGTGTCTATCTGAGCAAAACATCTCCATCTCCTGGTGGCAGGCCTCTAGGGTCAAGCATACTCTGAGGGCGTCTCCTCGAGCTCCTCCTCAGTAGCACATCTGGCCTCCTGATCAGGGCCGTACACAGTGGGGTAGAAAGCCTCGTCTAGATCTGGCAGGGAACCAGGTCCTCAGTGGGACATAACAAGATACAGAAAATGATATGCCATGTATGTAAATACTGAATAAAGGAAATAAATACAGGGTGCTAACCATTCTATGTGAAAATGCAAATAAAGACCTTGTAGTACGCATGGAAATGTGTGGCTAGACATACGCTGACGTAATTCACCAATCGTGGCAACTGGCTAGTATATGTGTCGTATGCCCCCGGACTCACGGGTAGCTCTGCAATCGACCATCTCCGAGGAGCATGGTACGAAGGTATAAATCATATATGGAGGGGGTGTCCCATACGTCTACTAGTTATCTTCCCCATCCCAATGAAACTAAATGTCAAGTCGTACATTTCCTGAGTTATTCTAATCCGTGATGCGGGTCACACGTACTGGTAGCTAATCACATACGCAGCTCGCATCCCAATATGTAATGCAACCATGTTGCGTGTTCCCGTGATAGGGTCTAGGAGAATATCAAAATACTCTCACAGCTGTTGGTGAGTCTGTAATGCTAAGTTATTTACACTAATCGTCAACGTATTAGTTGACTGTACCAGAGGCAGTCTCTGGTACTCATAGTATATGAATTTCAGAAACAAGAAGCATAGAACAATATTTGAGGATTTAAATATTTAAACTTGACAAGGTATACTTGCCTACTCCTTGATATTGTTGATAACCTGATCTCACAGTCAGGTTTGAAGGTGCTGGTGTCAGGGGGTCACTGGCTGTGCTGTAGTTGGTTTCTGTAACAACAGATAGTGTTTGTGAATATCTTGGTTGCAAATAATAAGTATACATTTATCTATACTTATATACATATATATGATATAGATATATATATATAGAGTATGTATATAGATATAGTATATATATAGCAGTATATATATAGTATTTAAAGAACAGACAAATGCAGGTAAATAGTAGCAGGGTATATCCACTGCGATAGATATATAATATTATAATATTATCAGGGTGTATCCTCTGATATAATAATAAATATAATAGTCAGGGTATATCCACTGAGATATAATATAGGTAAATTGAAATGACAGTACAAGAATTTAATGCGTATATAAGTGCTGTACTATTCAGCAATTATAATATAAAATAGTATCAGGGTCTATATGTGACCACTGTAAATATACATATAGATAGGCTGTAATATCCAGCATAGTATAATATATAATATTGAATTGACATTGCAGGAATTAAAATATAATATATATACTTAAGCTGTATTATCCAGCTGGATATATATATACATATAGATTATATATATATATATATATATATATATATATATATATATATATATATATATATATATATATATATATATATAAGTGCAGGAAATAAATACAGAAAATAAAATAAAGGAAAAATGCATAGTATAGTAATTATATAATAGCATATTATATATACGTATCATATAAATATATATAAAAATATAGATACCTATTTAGTAATTATACACTATAATATATAAATATACATATATAGTTATACATATACATATATAAATATATATATGTATAAAATATATATAGATATATATCTATAATATATATACAGTATAATATACTGTAAATATATATATAATTATACATATAAATACATAGTAATATACATATATATATACATATATATATATACATATATATACATATATATACATATTATATATATATATATATAGACATGTATTAGAGATTATATACGTATTTATGTATAGTATAGGTATATATACCTTGTAGGTGGCAGGGGGGTCCCACACGGTGTCGCCGGCGAGAGGACGGCGGCGGAGGCAGCCGGAGGTGGCCGGAGGAGCTGTAGCAGCAGCAGTAGCAGATAGCAGCAGCAACAGTGGAGTGCGGGGGCTCTGGCCGGCGGAGGAGCGGCGGAGGTGGCCGGGCAGGCGGCGGGTTTGGGAGAGGGAAGGGTGGCGGTCAGGTTGGTGGTGGTGGCGGGGGTCCACGACGGCTGTGGCGGCGGCTAGGGGCGGCCGGAGGTGAGGGTGGTGGTGTAGTCGGGATTCTGGCCGGGGCACTGTGGGGGTGAGGGTGGCCGGAGGAGGTGTCGTGGAGCGGTGAGGGTTGGTGGTCCGGTAGAGGGGAGGACGGCGAGTCGAGTGGGGGTGGTGGTGGCGGTGCACGGTGGCCGGAGGCGGTGCTGGGGGTAGATGGGAGTGGTGGTGGTGCTGTGGACAGCGAGGGAAGGGGGAGGTTACGGGGGCTGTGGCCGGCGGAGCAGGGCGGCGCTGGCGGTGGGGCTTGGCCGGAGGGAAGAGGGGAGGGTGGCGAAGGGTTGGCCGGAGTTGGGCGGCCGGCGGTGGTCGGAGGGAGGAGTTGTGGGAATTTGAATGGGAAGGGTATAGGGTTTATATAGGGTTTGGGAATGAGTGGCAAAGTTGTAATTAATGGCAACTTCAGGGGTATTTTGGTAATTTGATAATTTGGGATATTTTCCAGCAGATTTTTTTTCTGGAAGTTATGGGTGGGTCCCACTCACCTATGGTCTAGCCAATAGGATTAGGCCACCTAGCATGCAATTTTGCATATAAACCCCTAACTTTTCAATAATTGCATAAATGCATAAAATTTGTATTTTGCGTAATTTCGCAATTTACCAAATTTCAGATACTGATTTCCCGTAATTCTGAATTGTACAAAAATGAGGAAAAATAGCTGGGGAAAATATTTTGGACAGTGTGGGGTGAGTCTGGTCAGGGGCAGGGTCTGATTCTGCAGGTGATACGGTCATCGTATTTATTATTTAATAAATACTGCGCACGGTGTTTACTATTTATTTTGAGGCTGTTAGGGTCATAATCTTTCTACGGTGTCAATACGATAATTGTAATACAATTAGAGTAGAATATTATCGTATTTTTGGTTGGACAAAACAGGTGTCTATTGGTCCTCAAATCACTAGGGTACAGAGGTGGGTAAAGAGCAGAAATTTAAATAGGAAATAAATAAAATGAAGCACCAAACAAGGTTTCTGGAAGTTGCTAAAAATACAGAAAATGTAGTATAACAAGTCTAGGGCAGGTATGTAAAATTTGTTTAGAGTTAACAGCTAGTGTGATGCCCTAATCAATTGTGTAATGAACAGGTGCACAATCAATATATAATAAATAAAATTAAAAAAAATTGTCATAAATCAAAACTAATCCTAAATTACTAAATTCTGGTCGAGGGAGTTTACACAACTACTGTTGTGAGTTCCCGGAGCTTACGAGCAAGAGACTGGTAACGGCATATGACAACCAACATCTGCTAGCGGAGGTATCGAAGGAGGAGGTGTAAGCAATTATCAAAGAGGTGGACCCAGACAAAGCTCCGGGGCCAGACGGATTCAACAGTAAGTTCTTTAAAGTACACTGGGAGGACTTAAAATATATGCTTCTTTCTGTTGTGCATGACTTCTTCTCCAATAGGAGAATCCTCAAGGAACTGAACCACACGTTCCTTACTGCGATCCCAAAGAAGGAAGGCGCTACTTCATTATCATACTTTCGTCCTATTGCCTGTTGTAATTACCTGTACAAGATTATCACATCTGTTATGTGTCGGCGTATGGAGGTGATCATGCAAGGATTAATATCTTTCAACCAGGTCGCATTCATCAAAGGCAGGTCGATTGCTGAAAATAGTCTGTTGGCGCATGAGATGGTCAGAAATTTCAACAAAAAGGAGGAAGCAAGGTGTGCATAAAGTTGGACCTACGGAAGGCGTATGACACGATCAATAGGGAGTTCGTGTGCCAGGTGATGTTGACTATAGGATTTGAAGCCAAATGGTTAGAGCTGATTCGGGAATGCATCTCGACGCCATCCTTTTCCATACTCAGAAGGACAACCTTATGGTTGTTTTAATAGTAACCGAGGTCTGAGACAAGGCGAGTCGATGTTCCCTTATTTGTTCACTCTGGTGATGAAATACTTCACGTGTTTAATGTATATGGCGATACATAGCAAGCAGATTATCCCGTTACACAGAAAAGTTGACCCGGTCGTCTCCCATCGGATATATGCAGATAATTTATTGGTCTTCCTAGTTCCCTCCCCAAGGGGCCTCAATGCTATGGTGCGGCTACTGCAGATGTTCGACCAACTGACAAGATTGGAACTGAACAAAGATAAGAGCAAATTTTATTTTAATGCTTAATGTCAGAATCATGAAGAGTTAAAGCAAATCATACAAATTGAGAAAGGTCTTCTACTAGTGAAATACTTGGGCTTGCCACTGTCAGTGAACTACGCTCGAGATCCGGAGTGCCAAAGCCTGGTGGAGTACGTACAACGGCGCATTGAAGGCTGGCAGGCACAGTACCTATCCTTTGGCGATATAATCGAGCTTGTCCAGTCGGTTATCTCTATTATATCCTCATTTTGGATCCAAACCATTCTCCTCCTGGTTGCTATGATCAATGAGGTGGAGAAGATGTGCACTGAGTTTGTATGGTGTGGGGGTATTCATGCCATAGCATGGAGAGATTTTGTTGCCCCAAAGGAGAAGGATTAGTGGGGTTGAGGTACTTAACGACACTCAAGGATTTTTCAGCTATGAAAATGACCTGGAACTTCCTCCAGGGTCGATCATTGTGGGCAAACTCGATGCATAACATATACGTGAAGACAACCAATATTTGAATTCTCCGGGTAGACAACAACCACTCGGTGATGTTTAAAACTATCATGTGATACAAAAACAAGGTACAACCATTCCTCACGAGGGTTATTAGTAGTGGGAGGAACACACATATGTGATTCGATCCCTGGCTGAATCACCAGAGCGTTGTCGGGAGAATAGGGTGTCACGAATATGAGTTGGTGGAAAGAGATGAGCCATTGAGCACCATCATTCGGGAAGGAACTTGGCATATGGATGGACACTACGTTGCAGGGCACCTTGCAGAGGAGGTCATAGTCGCTATACAGCCGTTCAGCGGAGATGACACATGGTCATGGGAGGATTCCCCGACCGGAGGTTTCAAAGTCGCCATAACATATGATCAGATTCAAAACCGACATGAGAGGGACATGGACGCAGACTTCATTTGGGTTAAAGGCTTGGCGAATAAGATGAAGCTTAGCATGTACAAGGCAGTGAAGGACATGCTACTTACTCTAGAGAGGTTGGCAAGAATGGACATTAACGTCCAAGGCCAACAATGTGTCTTATGTCAGCGGGCCCCGAAGACGCTCAACCATCTATTATTCCAGTGTGAACTAGCTGGATATATATGGAGCAGACAATGCTGAGACCTCCAACAGAGTTATAGTGGAGGAAAGACACTTAGAGAGGAAATGGAGCGGATTAGGGATAGTAATAGCCGGGACGAACAATGGGTCAGAATAACCAGGATTAGATTGGCAGCAAGCGTATGGCATATATGGAGAGAACGTAGCAATCATGTATTTGAGAGCCAAACATCATCCCCGGAGGGGATTCTTTATAGCATTGAGGCAGATGTAAAGTTTATGGTGTGATGGCTTTTATGGTAATCACACTAAATTAATAAAATTATCTTTTTCAAATATATATAAATATATATATATATATATATATATATATATATATATATATATAACAAATAGTATTTGTTGTCGTAGTAGCCACTGATCAATTCTACGGGAGCAAAATTAAGCACCTGGTCGTCATTGATTCCTATATATTGGTTTTGTTCTCCGACTTCCTATAGACCAAGCATATACATATAGTACAAAATTTGTAAGTCTCAGTTGCATGCATCCAAATCTATGTTAGGCAGCATATATATATATATATATATATATATATATATATGCAACTTGTATGGTAAGAAACAAAAAAGTCTTGTGACTATTGAACATAAACCGAGCTAAAGTGATCCTTATGGTTACCGAGAAGAGATATAAGATCTTGTATGGGTGGCAGAAAATCAGTGGATTGAACCACGATGACGTATTATTCTTTCTATTTATTAATGGTGGGAGTTGGAAGCAGCAGTGGGCCCACAAGACGTGCAATACAACATGCACAAAAAATTTCGTGTGAAATATCGGACCACATAAAAAAAAAAGACTATTGAATATAAATTTTTTGCATATGAACAATATTAATTATTGTCAGTAAGACACTCAGGCTCAATTGGGTCAATGTTGATTTTCCTTCTATTACTGCATCCACAACAGTAGAGGCCAGGTTAATACCTACGAATCTAATTTTGGATAAAATCTAAAAATTTGCCTCCCAGTGGCACTGAGACCCAGTTTTCATAAATTTTGTTAAAAAATAATAAATATAAAGCCCATGAGATGGGATCGATAATAGGAAACTAAGATTGTATTACTTTTAAAAAAATAAAAAAAAGTTTTTTTTTATGTTTTGCACAAAAGAATGTCATGCATGCATCAAATGATCGCATAAAAGACAAAGTGGCACTTATATAAACAGGTATAGCTAGTAGATGAAAAATGTTTCACAAAAATAAATACTTCAGCAGCTGCTTCGTACATGTTTTATAATGTCAACATGAACAGAAAATACTGTTCATCTACATAGCAAAAGTTTGTCCCACCACAATTGGTCTATAAAATAACAGGAATTTAAACAAAATGAAGAAATTTTGTCGAAAATATTTGTAAAGAATTATTACAAACAAAACATATAACCTAAAAAAGAATAAGTATTATTGTCCGACAGTGGACAACTCTTCCTCATTTAATTGGTTCCAAATCAATCTTTGGATTTCGGTTATCTGATGAAGTATCACCCGGATCAACACATGCACAAGAAAGCAAACATGAACCTCATTGTTATTTCAGTTTCTGTTAAAAACTTGAATATGAAAGCATATTGAAAAAAAAATATTTTTTTTATTTTTCAGAACATGTTAGTAGAGTTCAAAATGATATAATTATTACACATACTCAAACAATTTGTTTGTGTCTTTAGACACACCTCACATATATTACTTACTTGCATGGAAATGTAAATAAGTTTATATCCTTGTATGTATATTATGTCTATGTAGAATGCTTGCTTTTATAGGTTGGCCCTTGATCAATTCTTGTTATTGAGTTTAAATATACTTTATTGATAACTGAAGCAAGGGTTGCTATATCAATTGCGGACTCGGTACTATCTGATCCTTCCTATGAGTATCAGAATTGACGATATCCGCACTATCGGTAGTATCAGATCAGAGTATCAGATTTTATGGTATCAGAAAGCAAATAAATTTTAGAAAAAATATTTTGTATATTTAAGCATAATTTTTAATATTTTATGTGTTGTTTTTAGTAGTTTTGAAATTAATAGTCACTTCTGCTGTTTGGCTTACCTGTTATAAATAAGTTTTTTTTCATTTATATATGTTTTTACAACCCTACTATATTTTTACACCATTACTCATTGGTGTTTTTTGTTCGATTTTCTTTGTCGAATTGACTGGAAAAAAGATCTTGAACGTCGGGAATGACCAGTATCGATAGTGGTCGGTAGCGGAATATGCCAAATCGTATCGATATCGGTCGTATCTTATTGATTTCGATCGATACTGCAAAGTATGTATTTTGACGAAAAAGTTATTAATGAACTCAGATTGTTTCCTTATTTAAGCTCCTCAATTTCATAGCACCTTCTCATGCAACAACTTTAAGATTCTTAACTACAGATAATTTACTTTTAGTTGATTTTCTTCTAGAAATGAAATATTTTGAACAAATGTTACTTTTAAGTTCATGTGACTCTAGGATCACAGATGGTGACTTTTTTAGTAATAAAAATAAACACACTCACATGCCTACAAAACCTCCTATGCGCTTTAAGTAGTTAATCCCAGCTCCTATATATGCCTCAAAAACCTCCAATGCATCGTTAGATTCTTGATGCTTGTTGATGATATCTATCTAAATGAGTCTCTTTTCTTTTCTTTTCTTTTCTTTTTTTATGTCCTTTCTATCGAGTTAGAAACTAAGTTTCCAAAAGATCATTCGAATCGTGTCCATTCTTACAAAACTTCCATATCATAACCAACAGACCACGACTCCACAGACTCTAAACTAAGTCTCTTATTGTACAGGATCATGAACTATTTTTAAAATAACTTGGTCATTGTATATTTTGGCGTGTACCTAATGGTGATTTTTGTTGTTGCTTATGATCAGGCATTCAGCATACAGCATACAGCAGAAGATTTATTATGCCATTCATAAATTCTATCAATATTCATTAACTTAAAGGGGCAATTTGGCAAGACAAAGTCAATGTTTGTAAGATTAAAAATGCTAGGGCGCCAAAAAAATAGTATATTAGAATAAGTAGCTAAAATGCAGATTTCATAAGTTAGATGAGATAAACTAGAAAAAATGAAGTGTCGTTTCATCTATCATGTTGTTGTTGTTGTGAGGGTAGTGGAACATTGGTATATATATACATATACATGAGCTAGTATATTTCCAAAATACTGCTATACTAAGGTCCTAATATGTGAGACTCGTCTCACAGTATTCTTATTTTATGCGGATACATATTTTATGCTATTTATTGTATTTTATTGGATCTCGAGTAATTTCAAAAATTCTCAAAATTGAAACTTTACTACCTGATCGGTATACCGACGGTATACTATAGTATACCAACGGTATACTGTACGACAGATATTTGTTTCACATTTTAGATATTTTTGAGATTTCTATATAAAAAGCCCTAGATTTTCATTTCTTTTTCATTTCTCTTTCTCTCTCTTCTCTTCACCATTTCTCTCTTGAGCTTGGAACTTGGTCTTCAGACCTGGAGTGTGGTTTCAGAACCCCTTCGTGATGGTGGACTAGAAGGTTTAGGCTGGGAGCTCGCTTTAGGCAAATACACATTGTCGATTCTATGAACTTTCTTTACTTTCTGTCATTTTACTTTCTTGGAGCTTTGGTTATTATTTTTTAGCTTAGACTTGCTTTACTATAATTGTTCCCCTTGTGATTTTTAGCCTTTTGACTGTTTTGGTTTTGATTTCTGGTAGGATCTTGTCCCGCCCTTTTTTGGTAACTCGGTAACGGATATGGTACCGGAGTTGGGACCGTGAGATTTAGTCCTTATTTTGATATTAGACTTACTGTTAGACTTGACTCCTTGTGTAACACCCCGTTCCGCTCAAGCGGACTGCCGATTCATACGGCAAAAGTGCAACGTCTCGATCCGCTTTACTTCAGCGAGAATACTCGTTTGAGGCAAAAGGATTACCAGACTTGGCTCTACAGGAGTTCCGGCTTAGGCTTTCAGAGGCTCGCTCGGAGTTTCGCTCGAACGAGGTGAATCATCGCTAAGGTGGGTGGCTACGGTGAACTTGTCTTTGCTTAGCCAGCACACTTAAAATATGGAATGATACATGCTAGTCGTTAGGTGAATCACCTCCTGCATGCTAATAAGAATACAACGCACCTAGCTAAGGGAATAATCCCAACTTCTATTGCTTATGCTAGAACATGAAAATGAAACTTTGCTTATAATCAGACCCTTGTATGCTACCTTTGCCTTGTGCAACTAGACCCCGCTATGCCTCGAGTAGAACGATATACATATGTTTTGTAGTGCACTGTTCACTTGCTACACTGCATGACCCTAGATCATGTCGCTCGGAAAGTCCCTTTACGGTTTTACTCCTCGGCTTACCTTCGGGCCCGAGCCAACGTGAATGCTTATGTTCTATATGAATGCAATGCTCGCCTGCTTATATGTTATCTTGTATTTATTGCCTCGATTTAATGCTTGTTTCATAAACTATGCCTTAATTGTGTAACACTGTGCATGTCATGCATTCATCTAGTTCTCCTCGAAAGACTATCTAATAGTCATTCCGTGCAAGAATGATCCTGAAAGTATCTGGGACCGTTAGGTCACCAAGGCAGTCCCCGAACCAGGGGAATGCATCAAGGCAAGTGGATCACTGATTGAGGATTATGTCAAGTATGCATCGAACTGATAATCATATCAAGTTTACATCTGAACGAGAATCATGTCAAGCAAATCAAGAATCACAGCTCGTAGAATAATTTACTCATTTTAGAACAAGAATCAATGGATTATCATATCAAGTGTGAAAATGGAATGACCCAGGAATTGCATGTGGACAACCTGGAAACAAGGTCAATTGGTTAATGCTAACGGTCGCTGGGGCACTGGCACCGATCCGATCCGGACGAAACTCCATGATAGTCGCATGTTTCGGACGAATGACCTGCAACGTCTATGTTCCTTTGCGTTGCATGTTATTTCATCCTTGTACTATAATCGTCCTTTATGGCTATGCCAGCGACTCATGTTCATATAGTTAAGTCATCCTCGCTTAGCGACTATCCGCATACGAGTCATTGTATCGCATCAGAATATCAGAACACCTGGACGATTGATGATAACTTGCACATATGGAACCCTTAAATATCTTATGCAACACACCCGAGAAATCCTTGTAACTCGTGCACTCGTAGCGTAATCTCGCTCACAATATAGCGTTTGCATATGCTATTGCCCCTAAATGTTTATACATGCTCATGCTTGAATTAACTTGATTTGCCTCGGAAAGGGAAGGACAAATGGTAAGTTGGTAAGTCTCGCCGTGTTTCCTCTTTTATCGCACGGCGCACTGCCACACGAGTTAGGCTATTCAATATTGTCATAAAACTGATCCTAGGCAACTAGAAAGACAACATAATAGTCGGTGCACTAAACTTATATTACATGTTTGGATTTGTCGAGCGGGCGAGAAGCCTCCCTACCAGTGCATTTATGTACTAATAATCTACCAGATTGTTTGCAGGGTGCGGGAGAACCTCGTTCGGTGTGAATGCCTCCTTCGTGCGTGTTAAGGCGTGGAGTTCACTCTGGATTCTTGGAGCGCAGCGATCCAAAACTGAAGTATATATATAAGACATAATATTGGAACATCGCCTGTACATCTTTCCACAAAAGTAGCCACTTGGCACGCTTTTACTGTTTTAGAGAGAGAGGCTTGAGCGACTTGTAATCTCGGTTATGCGCCGCCTGTAACACTTAATCAATATCAATAAAGAGTTTATTTTACTTTAACTTATGTTATTCAATGCTTTCGCTATTGTCGACTCAGTGAACTTATTACCAAATCGCCTATGCGTTTATAATTCTGCTGCACTTGGACAATTTGTGTGACTCTGTGGCTTAGACCTCTTACCGCCAACCAATGAACCACGGCCTTGCTCGGGCGCGACATCACACCCAGATGGGCCAAAGCGATCATCCCATGGGAGCACTGGCACGGTGATTCTCGTCTAGTGGGGATGGCCGATTAGCCTGCGGGAGATCGGGGTGTGACACCTTGTTAGACTTGGTTATGGTAATTTTTGGGATTTGATTTGGGTCCCAAAAATCAAACTTAACTTTGGCCTAGTTTTTTCTTGGAAATAGGCATACCGACTGTCACGACCCGCACCCGGGTATTCGGGCACGAGTGCGTGGGCACGTCCAGCCTACGCCGCAGTGTCGGCGGTAGTACGCTGTCTAGATCATATTCACAGGTAATTAATTCTATCTCATCCACAATGAAGTAAATAGACAAGGAAAATAACAGGGAATAGAAAGGTTAAGTTTTCATAAGACAATTTGTGATATACAACTCCATGGTTCAATACAGAATCCAGAAGATAAATCGGGGACAAACCCGATTGCTGTGCTGAAAGAAAATGAATAACTAACTGCTAACTACCCCTCAGAAGTAGTCTCCTGAGTGGGAACCGGCTTCTCAACTGTATCACCTGCTACCTCGTAGGGCCATAATAGGTGGGGGCAAGGTTCTCATCATCGCCTAAAACAATGGATCCAGTCAGGAAAGGAGCAAAGTACACAATGCACAACAAGATTTAAACTAAATATTTGTGACAGGTAGAAAATAACTGACTAAGCATCATGTTGAGAATATGCATAAGTAAGTAGTGAAATTAACTGAGAATTAATGTTATAAATCAGGACTATAAGTAAAATATGATTAATTTGCTATAAACCAGGAATATGAGTAAAACAGGAATAAAATGTGACAGAAAATGTAACTGTAACAAGACAACAAGAACTGCAACACGACAAGAACTATGTGCGTGAACTTGTGTTATTTTAGAATACATAGTTGGCATGTAGGGGCTTATAAGGCTAATTCGACCGTCATAGACGGCTATTAAACATGAATAATCGAGATCCGGCTGAGGGTACAGTCGCGTACCAACAGCTATTAAACACGACAGGGGGAAGGGTAAACTACATGCCTTCTAGTATTCTCCCACCCGACACGAAAAGCAAGACATGAACTCCAATATTCAAGACATGAAATCCAGTATTCTAACACTACATGTAATCATCAATGGTACTAGTAGAGCAAGGAATTAATTATCACAATATAAAGATTAAACTTGAAGTGCAGGTACTTGCCTGTTGTTTGGATCCAATTATAGTTTGTATCTCGGGAAAATTTCCAGAAATGTGTCCAGATGCTGAAATAAACATTACCATCATGCTCAGAAGATATCAAATAGCTAAAAACGTCTGTCCTTGAGTCCAATTTGGAGACAAGGGCAAAAACGACAATTTCGGGCCAAAACGGGATCCGAATGTGGGCCCACTTTGCACCGAAAAATGTGTCAGGGTCAAAGGTCTCCAAATTCAACAAACTTAGTGTCAACAGGTCAGGAACGATGATACGAACCCAACGGAACTTCCAGAATTGAATTCCGATGAGCCGATCACAAAATCGCCCGTCGAGCGGGGCCTGTGGGGCCCACGACACGCGATTTTGTCAACGTTCTCAGAATTGAACCAAACTTGGGTCACAGGACCAGCGTATCGCTACGAGTCCGATGGCATAAGTTTTATTTTGATCCGACGCGTGTACAGGAAGTTAGGGCAAATTACAGAAAAGTCGGATACGGGACGATGTCCGCGGATACGCGTTGATTTCGGTGTGCATGCACACCCGAATCAGCTTCCACGAAATCCCACGCGTCCGTATCGACGGCGCGCACATATCTGTGAAGACCGCACGCGACCAAGTCGTCCCGTTTGGCGGGGCGTACTCAGTTCCGGGATGAAACAGGGTCTGATTTTTCCTATTTTTGGATCGCGGTGTGCGATCACCACAGGACGCGATGCCCCGAGTGGTTTATCCGGGCACCGAGAGGGTCATACAGGCTTCATAACGCAATTTACAGAATCGAAAACGGAGCTACGAGCAAGAAGATACACGTACCTGAACTGGGCTGGAAAACCCGGGGTCTGACTCGTGTCCGACACGTGTCCGACACGTGTCGGGATACTGTGCTAGGGTTAGGGTTAGGGTTTGCTGACGGGGCGGCGCCGGAGGACGGCGAGGCGGGCCGGGCAGGGGCTGCACCGCGGCTGGCTGGTCGACGGCGAGCGGCAGGCGCCGGAGGCGGCTCGTCGTCGACAGCGGAGGTGATGGCGGCTCGTCGGGTGGAAAGAAGGGGCAGGGGAGAAGAGGGAGCTGCTGCGGTGGCTGACGGCCTCGCGGGGGGGGGGGGGTTGGCGCCGGAGGAGGCGACGCGGCGGCGAGGTCAGGCGGGTTGGCGGAGGAGCGAGGTGACCGGAGGGTGGAGCGGTGGTCGGGGACGAACGGGTGGCCGGAGGGCTCGGGTTAGGGCTTTTAAAGGGAAGGGAGGAGGTCGGGGAGGCCGAGCAAGGCGGCTAGGGCCGCGGGGTCGGGCGCAGCGGGCGGAGGCGTTGGCTGCGTGGCGCGGCGGCCGTGGGCGGCGGCGCCGGACGCGGAGGGGGGGGACGACCGGGTCGTTGGGGGCTGGGGTTTGGGTTCGGGTGCGGGTCGAGTTCGGCCGGGCGGACCCGACCCGACCCGTTAGGGTTGATGGGCCTATAGGGTTTGGGCCGCGGCCCGTTGGGCCGCTGGGCCGGGCCGGGCCGGAAATAAAATATAATTAATAATAATAATAATAATAATAATAATAATAATAATAATAATAATAATTAATCAAATAAATAAATAAATAGTTTTTAGGTGATTAAAATAGGTCCGGGGCCCGATAAATTCCAAAAAAATTACCCTAAGTCCAGTTTTTTATTTTACACCCAAAAATATTATTTTTATAATATTTTAATATCATTTATTATCTATTAAAAATCTTTAATAATTAAAACCATGATTCTAATTACAGAAAAATTCCAAAAATTTCTAGAAAATTGTGAAAAATCCCAATTTAAAATTCTTGTAAAATCTGGGGGTTTACAATATACCCAATTTATAAAAATTTCGTCCTCGAAATTTAAAATTAAGCCATAACCTGATAATCCTTCATGTACATAAGGCAAGTCAATTGCAATCCCCTTGCGATAACTTAAAATCCTAATCATATCCACTGCAATCACTTCAAGGTTAAAATGACTACTTGTTCCAATCAAAAATTCAACCTATGGTTATCACTTCTTTAAATTAAGTCCATTTAACATCTTCGAGATTTGCATATGCTTATAAATTTACCTCACGATCGTAATTTCTTCTGGAAGTAATTCGAGTCTAGTAGTATTCCCATTCACACTTGTATACTATTTACCTCCTCGATAATCCAACTAGGTAGTCCATCCATCGAATTTTAATTCTTAATTCAAAACATTAAATTGAAAATAATTTAAATATAGTCCACCAATGTTCAAGTCTGAATGATTTTACCTTCATTATTTAAAATTTGAAATCATGTACCCAAGGTACAACTATTGGGTCCTCGATATCAATTCATTAATCATCTTAGTCACTCCTCTAAATTTTCAAAATTTGAATGGCTTGAACCTCTCCATTATAATCTTACTCGGTCACAATCTAAAAGAAATTTCTCTCGGGTTGACAATGCACTGCTACCCAACTTAGAATTTACCCATCCATCACATAAGGCTATATACCTTAAGAAAACATTCCTTAATATGTTTACTCATGTCATTCAATCCTCGAAACTTCAACGCCGATCTTATCACATATGATACGTCCTTAATTTCGAAAGAATAATCCTCAAGTATGTGATTGGCCTATGGGACATATCTAGTATTCTCTATGTATCAAACTTATACCAAGCACGAGATTTCGTCTTTCCGAAATAAGGGAAGGCGAAGATCAATAATAAAGAGTTCAAGGGTGAGGTGATAGAACAGAAGTATCGGGATCAAGACGTTTAAAGAATTCAAATGGGAATTATCAAGTAGTTGTGGATTGAATCTTATCTTGGTAATGCTCGTATTAATACAGTTATGTAATCGATACGATATGTTCGAACATATCTAGAGGGCAAGTATACTAGTCAACTGTATATATCAATCCACGTAAAGTAGTGTGAAGGGCGAATCAAAATGCACTAAGGTTGATCAGACCGTAATACACTGATTCTGAATAGACAATTGTATTAGTGTGTCGACCCACTAATACATATGTCATGAACAAGCTTGATAAAAGGATAAACTTGCAAAACTAGGCTATACTAGCAGCATAAGTCAAGGTGCAACGAATATAAGTACGCTAGATGATGATGAAAGGAGATACAAATTATTTAAGTACACAAAACAACCTACAAAAAGATTCTACAATCTCTACAGTTATCAAATATAAAAGCATACCAGGTTATTAGCAAGTTTAAAATTTCTAGGTTGGGGCTGAGGTCACGAACCAATAGGCACAAGCTAAACAATACTAGAAACGGTATCTACGAATCACCTGCGCGCATTAGCTACTCCAAGAGTCTGTGCGTTCTCCACGGTCATGCTGGTAGAGCATCTCGTGGTGATCTTGTAGGAACCTCGTCGCTTGCTGGTAGATCCTTTACTCTGCATCCAAAAATAAACGATAAAGGCGCACAGGAATCAAGGCAGGATGCAAGTCAGGGGATTAATTCGAATCTTAGATAGGTGTCAAGAACGATTCAAGCACGTGGATGAGATCCTAAAACTTAGCCTATCTTATTGCAGGCCTGTTCGGTCCCTGAGTTGAAATCGAACAATTTAGTCGTTGGACCTGCATGGGCCACCACAAAAACGTGTCACGACCCGCACCCGGGTATTCGGGCACGAGTGCGTGGGCACGTCCAGCCTACGCTGCAGTGTCGGCGGTAGTACGCTGTCTAGATCATATTCACAGGTAATTAATTCTATCTCATCCACAATGAAGTAAATAGACAAGGAAAATAACAGGGAATAGAAAGGTTAAGTTTTCATAAGACAATTTGTGATATACAACTCCATGGTTCAGTACAGAATCCAGAAGATAAATCGGGGACAAACCCGATTGCTGTGCTGAAAGAAAATGAATAACTAACTGCTAACTACTCCTCAGAAGTAGTCTCCTGAGTGGGAACCGGCTTCTCAACTGTATCACCTGCTACCTCGTAGGGCCATAATAGGTGGGGGCAAGGTTCTCATCATCGCCTAAAACAACGGATCTAGTCAGGAAAGGAGCAAAGTACATAATGCACAACAAGATTTAAACTAAATATTTGTGACAGGTAGAAAATAACTAACTAAGCATCATGTTGAGAATATGCGTAAGTAAGTAGTGAAATTAACTGAGAATTAATATTATAAATCAGGACTATAAGTAAAACATGATTAATTTGCTATAAACCAGGAATATGAGTAAAACAGGAATAAAATGTGACAGGAAATGTAACTGTAACAAGACAACAAGAACTGCAACACGACAAGAACTATGTGCGTGAACTTGTGTTATTTTAGAATACATAGTTGGAATGTAGGGGATTATAAGGCTAATTCGGCCGTCATAGACGTCTATTAAACATGAATAATCGAGATCCGGCTGAGGGTACAGTCGCGTACCAACAGCTATTAAATACGGCAGGGGGAAGGGTAAACTACATGCCTTCTAGTATTCTCCCACCCAACACGAAAAGCAAGACATGAACTCCAATATTCAAGACATGAAATCCAGTATTCTAACACTAGGTGTAATCATCAATGGTACTAGTAGAGCAAGAAATTAATTATCATAATATAAAGATTAAACTTGAAGTGCAGGTACTTGCCTGTTGTTTGGATCCAATTATAGTTTGTATCTCGGAAAAATTTCCAGAAATGTGTCCAGATGCTGAAATAAACATTACCATCATGCTCAGAAGATATCAAATAGCTAGAAACGCCTGTCCTTGAGTCCAATTTGAAGACAAGGTCAAAAACGGCAATTTCGGGCCAAAACGGGGTCCGAATGTGGGCCAACTTTGCACCGAAAAATGTGTCAAGGTCAAAGGTCTCCAAATTCACCAAACTTAGTGTCAACAAGTCAAGAACGATGATACGAACCCAACAGAACTTCCAGAATTGAATTTCGATGAGCCGATCACAAAATCGCCCGTCGAACGGGGCCTGTGGGGCCCACGACACGCAATTTCGTCAATGTTCTCAGAATCGAACTAAACTTGGGTCACAGGACCAGTGTATCGCTACGAGTCCGATGGCACAAGTTTCGTTTCGATCCGACGCATGTACAGGAAGTTAGGGCAAATTGCAGAAAAGTCGAATACGGGGCGATGTCCGCGGATACGCGTTGATTCCGGTGTGCATGCACACCCGAATCAGCTTTCGCGAAATCCCACACGTCCGTATCGACGGTGCGCACGTATCTGTGAAGACCGCACGCGACCAAGTCGTCCCGTTTGGTGGGGCGTACTCAGTTTCGAGGTAAAATAGGGTCTAGTTTTTCCTGTTTTTGGATCGCGGTGTGCGATCACCACAGGACGCGATGCCCCGAGCGGTTTGTCCGGGCACCGAGAGGGTCATACAGGCTTCACAACGCAATTTACGGAATCGAAAATGGAGCTACGAGCAAGAAGATACACGCACCTGAACTGGACTGAAAAACCCGGGGTCTGACTCGTGTCCGACACGTGTCCGACACATGTCGGGATACTGTGCTAGGGTTAGGGTTAGGGTTTGCTGACGGGACGGCGCCGGAGGACGGCGAGGCAGGCCGGGCAGGGGCTGCACGGCGGCTGGTTGGTCGACGGCGAGCGGCAGGCACTGGAGGCGGCTCGTCGTCGACGGCGGAGGTGCTGGCGGCTCGTCGGCTGGAAAGAAGGGGCAGGGGAGAAGAGGGAGCTGCTGCGGTGGCTGCCGGCCTCGCGGGGGGGGTGGCGCCGGAGGAGGCGACGCGGCGGCAAGGTTAGGGGGGGTGGCGGAGGAGCGAGGTGACCGAAGGGTGGAGCGGTGTTCGGGGACGAACGGGTGGCCGGAGGGCTCGGGTTAGGGCTTTTAAAGGGAAGGGAGGAGGTCGGGGAGGCCGAGCAAGGCGGCTAGGGCCGCGGGGTCGGGCGCAGCGGGCGGAGGCGTTGGCTGCGTGGCGCGGCGGCCGCGGGCGGCGGCGCCGGACGCGGGGGGGGGGGGGGGGGGGACGACCGGGTCGTTGGGGGCTGGGGTTTGGGTTCGGGTGCGGGTCGGGTTCGGCCGGGCGGACCCGACCCGTTAGGGTTAATGGGCCTATAGGGTTTGGGCCGCGGCCCGTTGGGCCGCTGGGCCGGGCCGAAAATAAAATATAATTAATAATAATAGTAATAATAATAATAATAATAATAATAATAATAATAATAATAATTAATTAATTAATCAAATAAATAAATAAATAGTTTTTAGGTGATTAAAATAGGTCCGGGGCCCGATAAATTCCAGAAAAATTATCCTAAGTCCAGTTTTTTATTTTACACCCAAAAATATTATTTTTATAATATTTTAATATCATTTATTATCTATTAAAAATTAGTTAATTATTAAAACCATGATTCTAATTATAGAAAAATTCCAGAAACTTCTAGAAAATTGTGAAAAATTCCAATTTAAAATTCTTGCAAAATCTGGGGATTTACACCGATGGTATACTACATTATACTGACGGTATACCAATTTTGACCGAGTTAGATTTCTAGATATTTTATGTAAACCTTATCGGCATACCGATGATATACTACATTGTTAATCGACTTCAGGATATTTGTCTTGGCCGGCATACCGACGGTATACCGATTTGTGGAACTTTATTTTTCAGAACATTTCTTGCCCACTTGGAATAAATTACCGACGGTATACTACGTTGTTAACCGATTTCAGGATATTTGTCTTGGCCGGCATATCGACGGTATACAATAGTATACAAATGGTATACCGATTTGTGGAACGTTGTTTTCCAGAACCTTTTTTCCTACTTGGAATGAATTATCGATGGTATACTACAGTATACCGATGGTATACTGATTTGTTGGAATCAAAACTTGCTGTATTTTTTCTATCTCTGGACCGGTATACCGACGGTGTACTGGACTATACCGACGGTATACCGATCGTGCTCTTTCTTTAGGAATTCTTAGTTTTTTGTGATTTTGTTTTGATCTTTCTGGCTTTTGCTTGGACACGCGATGACTTGACCTGACCTGACTAGACATGAACTTACATGACTTCAGATGACTTGACTTTACGGTTTTACCCGACTTTGCCCGACTACACATGATGACATGATTGACTGGACTTGACTTGACTTGACATGACTTTACATGGCTTCATCGGACATGGCTTGACTTGGTTTCACTTGACTTCACCTGGATTGACTTGGCTTCACATGGTTGTATATGGCTTTACCTAGCTTTACTTGGTTTCACATGACTTGGTTGTTGTCGTGGCTTACATGAGTCCGTTTGTACAATGCATATTAAACTTGTCAATATTACTATTAGAAAGTGTTTTGTTGCATCGTGTCTAGGATGGATTCTGCAAAACATCACACCCAAATTCATACAAGAAAAAGGTAGGGGTTAATAACTAGCGATTCACTTAGTACATAGCTAGAGATTTTTCTAGATTACATGCAGTCCCGGTTATTCATATCGTTATATTGTGGAGTATCCAGTGGCGTATATTGTGGAGTATCTTGAGGAGTATCCGTGGCTGGTTTATGCATATGGATATCCTGGATGGACTACAGGAGTATGCGATCAGAAGGAACCCTAGTATCGCGTTGCATTATAATTGTTAGTAATTATGATTGTGCTAACTTAGTTAGTTAAATTATCGAGCCATACTATTATGATTTGCCGTGAATGATGAATGGGGGTTAGTCTAGTCTTTACATGATCACACCTTTATTTTCTGCACTGGTTATTCTATTTTTGCTTATCAGTTCAGGATGTCTCATTACAGTTTTACAGTATTTCTTTTATTATCTTGAGATCATTTACTTTCAGTTATTTGCATTGCTTGAGTTGTTGGTTTAAGTTCCTAGATTGGCTTCTTTTGTAGTACTTGCTATTTGGGGTCTGACCCCACTGGTTTTGCATGGCCAGATCCAGTAGAAGCACCAGAGGATCTTCCGTACCTTTTCGAGGATGGTGACCACCAGGAGCACCAGACCACTTGAGTGGGTTTTCTTACTTTTCCACTTTGATATAAATTCTACTTTTGTTGGCGTTTAGCCACCGAGTACGTGTTTAGCTCATATTTTGGTTTGATTTGTTAGCTTACGGGCAATAGCACGATTGACATATCTTAGGGTTGATCATGCATGACTTAGATTCTGGCTAGTTTATTCATTTTGTATTCACTAGCTTCATGGTCATTTGTATATTATAGTTTGGGACGTTTTACTATTATATTTTAGCTGATCTTATATCTTGTTATTATTTCTGTTATTTTTGTGATTGAGACACTAGGGTTTGTTGGACTTAGGCTTGACTATTGGTTTGTAGTAGTGACCCCTCATGTCTTACAGCTTTATAGTATATGTAGAGTATCGGTGTGCTCTAAGTATACGTAGCTAGCCTTGTTAGTCCCGCTCTTCAGTATTCTGGTTTTGGGGCATGACATAGTTTTAGTGGTGGTCCATACATGTCTGGTTTTTACAGATATGTGGGAATTATTGCTGTTGCTAGATGTCTCAATCCTAAATTGGTCCCCTTGGTCCCTAGTCATTTTCTCCATCCCTGATTCTTGATCTATTATCTGTTTATTCGTTGATCTATCATGTTCTTCGATTGACTCTTGTGTCCTTAACTTTCAGGGGCACTTTTCCTGTTACTATCGGCCAGATGGATCGAGTGCAGCTCGATGAGGGTCAGTATTCGGAAGCCCAGCATATTTTTGGAGATCGGCCTCAGCATTCAGGGGCAGAGTCTAGAGTATATCCCAAGGCAGATCGGCCGGTAGTACCGGACCAGCAGGCAACACCGGTGCATCCTGTTCAGACCGAGCAGCCAGAGGGTGTTGTCCGAGCCCTGATGGATGTCCTTCGAGATTTTATGACGACCCAGCAGCACCAGAGTGATGTACTCACTCAGTCGGTCCAGACAGAGTTGGAGTGAGGTGGTTCTCAGATCCATAATTTTGCGACCAGCCTCAGGCGTCTCAGTCCTCCGTACTTCTATGGCACAAAGGATGCAATTTCGTCCGATGCTTGCCTGCAGGACACTGAGGCTTTCTTGGAGGAAGCAGGGACTCCGGCTAGAGAGCGTGTAGCAGTAGTAAGGCTACAATTATTGGACTTGGCTCATGATTGATGGGCAGCGCAGAAGGGTTCTCTCACATCACCGATTCTATGGAAATTTTTAGTGAGAGGTTTCAGGTGAGGTATTTTGACGCGGTGGCATGTTATAAACTTCAGCAGAGGTTTAACAACCTCAGGCAGGAGGGCCGGATCGTCAACGGTTATACGGCAGATTTTGTGAGGCTTAGTCGGTTTCTTCCACTTTGGTAGTGACCGAGTTGGAGAGGGTAAGAAGGTTCCAACAGGGACTCCATTTAGAGATTATCTTGGCGGTAGACCAGCATGAGTTTCAGACCTTCGACGCTATGATGCGGGCAGCCAGGAGGTGTGAGTACACATCGCAGAAGATTACAGATCGAGTTGGGAGCTAGAAGAGGCCCAACGTTTCATGAGGATCAGCATTCCAGTCATCAACACTAGCTCCAGCAGTTCGAGCCATGACGATTGGATTCTCGAGGAGGACAACATCATCTCAGCAGTCTTCCCAGATGATCCCTCAACAGAGGCAGTCATCTTCTTCTTTCCATAGTTGTTTCTATTACGGAAAACTTGGGCATATAGTATCAGAGTGTCTTAGGGCACAAGGATTTTGCTTGGTGTGTGGGGTATCAGACCACATGGTTGGAGCATGTCCTAGAAGGACCTAGACTGGATCATCATCAGTCCAGTCGACAGTTCGGCCAACAGCTCCGTAGTATAAGACACCAGCACCGGTGCAGTAGTAGCAGCAAGTTCAGAGACCTTTGCCTCCACAGGCCAGGCATTCCAACAGAGGTCGTAAAAGTATGCGCAGGGCCAGGCACAGGCAAGACTAGAGGTCAGCAGCAAAGGGGACCAGTACCCAGAGGGCAGGGTCGAGCCTTCTTGCTGTCGATGGAGGAGGCTTTGGCTGCATGAGAGGTGGTAGAAGGTACCATTCTCGTCCACTTTCATTCAGCTTTGGCTTTATTTGATTCTGGTGTATTGCATTCATTTATATCTGCACGCTTTGTGACACGAGTTGGATTAGAGTCCGAGTCCTTACCTGTAAGGTTGAATATACTTATTAGTAATAGTCTCGTGGGAGTAGATAGAGTATATCCCTCGTGTAAAGTTATAGTGTTCAAGAGAGAGTTTCTCGCGAGGTTGATAGAGTTTTCTATGGACGATTATGATATCGTACTTGGAATAGATTGGTTGAGTACGAGACACGCGACAATAGATTGTCATAGTGGCATAGTTATCTTTCGTGTACCTGGTGGAGAGTAGTTCTCATTCTTGAGAGGTGCAATAGAGTCACCGGTGGTTACATTGATGATGACGGAGGCTGAAAAGGCATAATTTCCTAGGGTAGTTTGTGAGTTTCCTGACGTATTTCTCGACGAGCTACCAAGTGAACCACCAATTAGAGATGTGGAGTTCTACATTGATTTAATCCCGGGAGCAGAGCCAATTTCAGAAAGAGTTTATAGGATGTCACCATTTGAGTTGGAGATCTTGTACTGGATGATTGAGGATTTGAGAGCCAAGAGATTCATTAGACCTAGTGCATCACCTTGGGGAGCCCCGTTACTTCTTGTTAAAAAGAAGGATAATTTATCGCGTTTAGTTATTGATTATAGACAATAAATGCGGCAACTATTAAGAACAAGTATCCCTTGCCCAGGATAGATGACTTATTTAATCAGCTCAGTAGGGCAGCTATATTTTTTAAGATCGATTTGCGGTCTGGATATCATCCGATCAGAGTTAGAGAGAAGAACATATCCAAGACGGCGTTCAGATCTAGATATAGTCATTGGGAGTTTCTAGTTATGCCATTTGGAGTGACCGATGCACCAGCTATATTCATGTCTCTCATGAATAGCATCTCCTTGCCTTACCTATACCAGTTTGTGATAGTGTTTATTGATAATATCTTGGTCTATAGTCAGAGTAGGGGAAGGCATAAGCAGCAACTTCGCGTAGCTCTTCAGATTCTTTGAGAGCAGTAGTTGTACACAAAGTTCAACAAGTATGAGTTCTGATTTGATCATATCTCATTCTTGGAACATATTATTTCTTGTGGAGGAGTCGAGGTGGATCCCAAGAAGTAGCCCGTACAAATTTTGATGTACGCAATTTTTTGGATCTAGCAGGCTACTACAGACGATTTGTGGCAAACTTTGCTAGGATCTCTGCACCCTTGACACGGCTGACATGTAAGGATGTGCGCATTGAGTGGTCAGATGCTTGTCAGACTTCTTTCGAGAAGATCAAGCGGAGTTTGATTTCGGCTCCTATTCTGACACTTCCAGTGGGACCAGGTGGGTTCTCAGTATATTATGATACTTCAGGAGTGGGATTAGGGTGTGTCCTTATGCAGTATGAAAGAGTGATAGCTTATGAGTCTCAGCAGCTTCGAGACCATGAGAAGAGTTATCCGACGCATGATCTTGAGTTGGAAGCAGTAGTATTTGCACTTAAGCTCTGGAGGCATTACATCGAGTGGAGATCTTCACAGACCATAAGAGCTTGAGGTATGTGTTCACACAGAAGGAACTCAATATGCGGCAGATGAGGTGGCTCGAGTTATTGACGGACTATCATCTTGACCTTCAGTATCATCCAAGGAATGCCAATGTCGTAGCAGATGCTTTGAGTAGGAGAGAAGAAGCCTACTTATTGACAGAGAAGCACTATATTTTAGAGGATTTACAGAAGATGGGTATAAAGGTAGTATTACTTGGTGATATTAGTTTTATGGCGAGTCTGCAGGTTCAGTCTTCTATAGTTGAGAGGATCAGAGCAAAGCAGACTGGTGATGTCAGGCTTCAGTGGCTCAGAGAAGAGTGTGAGTCAGGACGCAGACCAGAGTTGAGAATTTATGAGGATGGGACTATCAGGTTTGGGAGTCAACTTTGTGTGCCGAGAGGAGATATCCGGCAGAAGATTATGTCAGAGGCCTACAGTTCTCAGTACTCAGTGTATCCATGAGGGACAAAGATGTATCGGGATATTCGTCAGCACTTCTGATGGAATGGTATGAAGAGGGAGATAGCTTGATTCATTTTTTGGTGTTTAGTCTGTCAGCAGGTCAAGGCTGAACATCAGAGACTGACCGGACTACTTCAGTCTTTATCGATTTCGGAGTGAAAGTGGGACCATATTACTATGGACTTTGTGACTGATCTTTCTAGATCCCCGTTTGGCAGAGATGCTATATGGGTTATAGTGGATCAATTCATGAAGGTTACTCACTTTCTTCCTTCCAGAGTGGGCCAGTCTACAGAGCAACTAGCTGAGATATACATGAGGCAGATAGTCAGATTGTATGGCATGCTAGTTAGCATAGTCTCAGATAGAGATTTGCGGTTCACGTCTCATTTTTGACAGAGCCTACAACAAAGTCTGGGTACTAGGTTAAAGTTTAGTTCAGCCTACCATCCTCAGAAAGATGGGCAGTCAGAGCGTACTATTCAAAGTTTGGAGGATATGTTTCTAGCTTGTACACTCGACTTCGGTGGATCTTGGGAGGATCACTTACATTTAGTAGAGTTCTCCTATAACAACAACTTTCAGGCGAGCATTCATATGTCACTCTTCAAGGCTTTATATGGTTGGAGATGCAGATTATCTTTAGCTTGGGATGACATTGGCGAGAGACGGATACTTGGTCCAGAGATGATTGTTCAGTCGGTTGGAGTGATCAAGCAGATCAGAGAGCATCTTAGAGTGGCTCAGGATCGCCAACGTTATTGGGCAGATTAGCACCGTCGTCATCTTGAGTTCTCTATCGGCAACCATATCTTTCTAAGGATTTTTTCTACCCATGGAGTTATCATATTTGGAGTACGGGGAAAGCTTAGTCCCAGATATATAGGCCCATTCAATATTCTCGAGCTAGTTGGAGACGTATCTTATCGTCTAGATCTTCCACCATTGCTTCATGAGGTACATAACATCTTTAACGTATCTCAGTTGTGCCGGTATATTCCAGACCCGAGCCATATCCTGGATTATTCTGAGTTGGTTGTTGGTACCGACCTATCATATGAGGAGAGGCCCGTGTCTATTTTGGACCAGAGAGAGAAGGTTCTCAAGAACCAGACTATCGGATTAGTTCGTATTGCTTGGGGGCATCACTTACTGGGCGAGTCAACGTGGGAGCGCGAGGACGATATGCGTACTCGTTATCCATTTCTTTTCGACTCAGGAGGTATACTTATTCGTATACCCATGTCCTATCTTAGCTTGTACATGTGATTGATTGTAGCTTATCTGTTATGTCTATTATTGTTTCTTTTCTGATTTTTTGTTGTTACCCAGGAAATTTTATGCTCACATGAGTTTCCTGCTTGTTTTAGTTCCGTGCTTGCTTTCTTGGATTTTCTTGTTAGTTGATTTTGGATCCTTAAGAAAATTTCGAGGACCGAATATTTCTAAGGAGGAAAGAGTTGTGAGACTCGTCTCACAGTATTCGTATTTTGTGCTATTTTTTGTATTTTATTGGATCTCAAGGAAAAGCTCAAAAAATTTCAAAATTGAAACTTTACTACATGACCGGTATACCGACGGTATACTGTCCGGCAGATATTCGTTTCAACTTTTAGATATTTTTGAGATTTCTCTATAAAAAGCCCTTGATTTTTATTTCTTTTTTATTTCTCTTTCTCTCTCTTCTCTTCACCCTTTCTCTCTTGAGCATTGTTCGCCATTAAATTCGAAAGTTCTAAACTAGCTTAATTTAATTACAAACTAAAAAGGAACAAAGAGGTCATAGACAAACAATCTAAGTATAATTTTTTATTATGGGACATGGCGATGGAGATCGAGTGCTGCAGTGACTCTTTTACTCTGTTGACGATCCGATGAGGGAGTGAGGAAGCTCTTTTTGGTTCTCTTCTGAGCTTGTATGTACGTATGTAGCTGGCCGTCGGGTTGTAGGGTATGCTACCCTCGCTATTTATAGTCATCGTGTTGACGGACTGTCGATGCCACATATGGCTCTATTTGGTGGCCGCATATGACTCTTTCAACATAATATGGTTGTAACCACAGTCGTATGCTGTAGATATGCTGCCATGTGGTCTCGATTAGGATATATTGTTGAAGAGATCTCGGGGTTGTTGTGTGCGTGACTCGATCAACTGGATACTTGGTCAACACTGACTGTGCGAGAAATTATCTTTGGTTGTAACAGAAAATTTTGTGAGTCGAGAGCCACATAACATCTTAGTCGCATATTATCGCGGCCGCATACGAGCTCTCATTTGGTCTTTGGTCGAATGGAAGCTCTAGACGCATATTGGCGAGGCCGTATGCAAACTCTCGTCTGGCCTTGGTCGATGGACACTTTAGTCGCATGGCGTTGTGGCTGCATGACATTGTGGCCGCATGCAAGCTCTCATCGAACTTTGGTCGAATGGACACTTAAGCTACATAGTGATAAGGCTGCATGGGTCTTGTTCATGCTTTCGTCCGACCTTGGTCTGATGGACACTTTGGCTTCATGAGGACGATGACGCATAGAGTCGATGTCGCATATGTGATCTCGTCCAGCCTTGGTCTGATGGACACTTTGGCTTCATGAGGACGATGACGCATAGAGTCGATGTCGCATATGTGATCTCGTCCAGCCTTGGTCTGATGGACACTTTGGCTTCATGAGGATGAGGACGCCTAGAGTCGAGGCCGCATGTGTACTCTCGTCTGCGGTCTCTCAAAAAGAGGGGCCTCGGAGAACGTCCAAGTTCCTCATATTTATAGCTATTATGTTGATGGTTGCAACTGTGGACGCATATCACGGGTGGGCTGTCACGTAGCCTCAATTGGGATATACGGTTGATAAAATCTTGGGGTTGTTCTCAACTCGTTGTATGCGTGACTTGGTCAATTGGACACGTAGTCAGCGCTGATTGTGTGAAGATCTTTTCGGTTATAACGACGTGATCTTGCAAATCGACTGTCGTATAAGGCCGTTGCTACATATGTGCTCTCATCTGGACTTGGTTGGATGGATACTCTGATCACATGATGATGAGGCTGCATGGGTCTTGTAGTCGCATACGTGGGACACGTGGCATGGCAAGTTTATCGAAGCAGCACTGATGTGACTTGTTATCTTTTCTTGAGCCGTTGTCTTTACGAGTCTTGAAGTATCTCAGAGTGATAATTAATGTGTCAGAGCTTCTAACAGACATCAAAATCTGTGTCTAGGGGATTTTATGTGACCTCCCTGATTTGTGGTCGTTCAGTCCGCATATGGTATACTATGCGGCTTCTAGATCTTTGGTTGACTAGGCCGCATGTGGCTTATTTGCGATTTGTTTTTTCAGGCCGCATGTGGCTTCTCTGTGGCATATTTGTTAAGGTCGCATGTGGCTTCTCTGTGGCTTGGTTGTTCAGGCTGCATGTAGCTTCTCTATAGCATGGTTGTTCTTTTGAGGGGGCATGGCCTTTATGCGGTCTGCATAATTTTTTATGCTTCTACAAGCATAGAGCTTGGTCTTGAGACCTGGAGTATGATTTCTGAACCCCTTTGTGGTAGTGGACTAGAAGGTTTAAGATGGGAGCTCGCTTTAGGCAAGTACACCTTACCGATTCTATGAACTTCCTTTACTTTCTGTCATTTTACTTTCCTGGAGCTTTGGTTGTTACTTTTTAGCTTAGACTTGCTTGACTATAATTGTCCCCCCCCCCCCCCCCCCGTGATTTCTAGCCTTTTGACCATTTCAGTTTTGATTTCGGTTAGGATCATGTCCCGCCTCTTTTGGTTAACTCGATAACGGATACGGTACCGGAGTTATGATTGTGAGATTTAGTCCTTATTGTGATATGAGACTTATCGTTAGACTTGACTCCTTGTTAGACTTGGTTCTGGTAATTTTTGAAATTTGATTTGGGTCCCGAAAATTAGACTTGATTTTGGCCTAGTTTTCCTTTGGAAACTGGCATACCGACGGTATACTACAATATACCGACGGTATACCGATTTCGACCGACTTAGATTTCTAGATATTTTATGTTAACCTTATCGGCATACCGACGATATACTATAGTATACCGACGGTATACTGATCCTTGCCGACATTATTAACCAACTTCAGGATATTTGTCTTGGCCGGCATACTGACGGTATACTACAGTATACCAACGGTATACCAATTTTTGGAAGTTTATTTTCCATAATCTTTCTTGCCCACTTGGAACGACATACCGACGATATACTACAGTATACCAACGGTATACCAATTTGTTGGAATTCATACTTGCTGTATTTTTTCTATCTCTAGACAGGTATACCGACGGTGTACTGGACTGTACCGACGGTATACCGATCGTGCTCTTTCTTTAGAAATTCTTAGTTTTTTGTGATTTCGTTTTGATCCTTTTAGCTTTTGCTTGGACCCACGATGACTTGACCTGACTAGACATGAACTTACATGGCTTCAGATGACTTGACTTGGCTTTACTCGATTTCACCCGACTTTGCCCGACTACACATGATGACATGATTGACTGGACTTGACTTGGCATAACTTTACATAGCTTCATCGGACATGGCTTGACTTAGTTTCACTTGGCTTCACCTGGATTGACTTGGCTTCACATGGTTGTACATGGCTTTACATGGCTTCATTTGGTTTTACATGACTTGGTTGTTGTCGTGGCTTACATGAGTCAGTTTGTGCAATATATATTAAAACTTTTCTATATTACTATTAGAACTCATTTTGTTGCATCATGTCTAGGATGGATTCTGTGAAATATCACACCCAGATTCATACAAGAAAAAGGTAGGGATTAATAACTAGAGATTCACTTAGTACATAGCTAGAAATTTTTCTAGATTGCATACAGTCCTGGTTATTCATATGGTTATCTTGTGGAGTATCCAGTTGTTTGAATAAACAAAAATAAGAGAAGAAGAGGGTTTATACGAAATCTTTCTTTTTTTGCTTACAAACAAGAAAAAGAGTACAATTAATCCTATACGAGGATGTTAAGTACAATAAAAATAATTCTGGGGAAGAATTGCTATAGGAGTCTGATCTGCAGTCGATCACTTTATCCCTTGGACCACACGATGATGAAGAAGTGATGTAGAAGAAGAAGAAGCTTCAAAGGTTGCAAGTGGGATTGAATTCTCGTTGCCAAAGTTGTCAATCAACACTCTCTGTCTGTGCTCTCTGATCTCTCTTTGTGCTTCCGTCTCTGATCCTTGATCTCTCCTCTGTCCTTGATCCTTGTGACCAGGGGTCTCTATTTATAGAGATCAATCAAAATAACTGTCCAGTTGGCGTAGAAGCCAAACTGTGAAGAAAGTTGCATCTTTTACGCGGCGGTTATAATAACTGCTACCCACGTTCGAATGATCTTCTGAATCTGCGTATGACACGTGTCATATTATAAGGTAATGCGTATAAATGCTTCTCGAAGATCATGGCATGCAAGCCACGTAGGTAACTGCATCTTGCGTAAAGATGGTTGGCATAAAAGCCAAACAACTGTCTTGTTGACGTAAAAGACCAAACTCTGAAGAAGAAGACTTCTTTTATGCTGCGGTTATGATAACTGCTACCCACGTTCCCATTGTCTTCTGAATCTGTGTATGACACGTGCCCCTTTATGAGGTAATGCGTATAACTGCTTCTCGAAGATCACTGTATGCAAGCCACGTAGGTAACTGTCTCTGCATAAAGATGGTTGGCGTAAAAGCCAAATAATTATCTTGTTGGCGTAAAAGCCGAACTCTGCGTAAAACTTAAGGATTCATGAATAATAGACAACCAGCGTAAAATAGCCAATTATCCGTCACGACTGAGGTCTTGAGCGTATTTTGGGCTACATAGCCTTATCACGTACCATTACAAAATATAGCCGAGTTGGCGTATATCGAGGAGATAGCATACGGCGTACTCCTATAGTTGAAAATAGCATGGTTGGCGTAAAATGCAAGGATGGTGATGTGAGCGTATTAGCCACAGTTTTAGCTTTCCCAGTCAATTATCCATTACGGCTGAGATCTTGAGCGTATTCTGGGCTAAATAGCCTTATTTACGTACCTTTGCAAATGTAGTCGAGTTGGCGTATTTTGAGGAGATCGCATACGGCGTACTCCTATAGTTGAAAATAGCCTAGTTGGCGTAAAATACAAGAATGGTGATGTGAGCGTATTAGTCACAGTTTTAGCTTTTCCAGTCATGATAAAATCTAAAGAATAGAACCAAATATCGTGCATTAAATGCAGAGATATGCCTCCATCTCGTGCATTAAATGCAGAGATATGCCTCGAGCTCTGTACGAGAAACAGCTTTTGACGTGGCGTCTGATTTCATCCCATCTTGAGTGTAAAAACTTATTTCTGCCCATGTAGAATAGGCAGCGTATTCTTTGAATGCGTAAAAATGACTTGTATCAAGAATATGTCATTAAACGATAGCCTGTGTCTCTGTGCAAAAATTATCATCACAGTCGTCCTCTCGATCATCGTGTAGTACTTTTGTCAGGAGTCAGGTTCACTGTTTTGTCTGACAAATTTATCCGAGGAATACGAAGAGTTCCTCGTACAACTTTACGCTGCATTAATAACAAACGTATTTTACGCCGGAGGGTATAGTAACCTTTTACGCCAAAACAGCCTTGAAGCGCTGCTTTACGCGGACAGCTCTGAATCTCTTCTTTACGCCAAACAGCTCTGAAGCTCTATTTTATGCATATAGCTCTGAAGTCATATTTTATGCCACACAGCCTTGAAGCTCTGTTTTACGTGGACTTCATGTATGTTGGAGATTTTGACTGTATAATACGCGTACAATTCCCTAGCGTATTTAATTCTTCTACACCAGTGGCGTATATTATGGAGTATCTTGAGGAGTATCCCTGGCTGGTTTGTGCGTATGGATATCCTGGACGGACTGTAGGAGCATGCGATCAGAAGGAACCTTAGTATCGCGTTGCATTATAATTGTTAGTAATTAGGATTGTGATAACCCTAGTTAGTTAAAGTATCGAGCCATACTATTATGATTTGCCGGGAATGATGGATGAGGGTTAGTATAGTCTTTGCATAATCATACATTCATTTTTTGTACTGGTTATTCTATTTTTGCTTATCAGTTCAGGATATATCTCATTACAGGTTTACAATATTTCTTTTATTCTCTTGAGATCATTTACTTTCAGTTATTTGTATTACTTGAGTTGTTGATTTAAGTTCCTATATTGGCTTCCTTTGTGGTACTTGCTATTTGGGGTCTGACCCCACTGGTTTTTCATGGCCAGATCCAGTAGCAGAACCGGAGGATCTTCTGTACCTTTCCGAGGATGGTGACCACCAGGAGCACCAGACCACTTGAGTGAGTTTTCTTACTTTTTCACTCTTATGTACATTCTACTTTTGTTGGCGTTTAGCCACCGAGCACGTTTTTAGCTCGTGTTTTATTTTGATCTGTTAGCCTATTGGCAATAGCAGGATTGATATATCCTAGGTGATCATCCATGACTTAGATTCTGGCTACTTTATTCATTTTGTGTTCACTAGCTTCATGATCATCTATATATTATAGTTTGGGACTCTTTACTATTATATTTCAGCTGATCTTACATCTTGTTATTATTTTTGTTGTTCTTGTGATTGAGACACTAGGGTTTGTTGGACTTAGGCTTGATTGTTGGTTTGTAGTAGTTATCCCTCATGTCTTACAACTTCACAGTATACGCAGAGTACCGATGTGCTCTAAGTATACGTAGCTGGCCATGTTAGTCCCACTCTCCAATATTCTGGTTTTGGGGTATGACATAGTAAGAGTGGATTTAACGCATAAAGTGCACAAATTTAAGCTCTCATATGATGCACGTATGTTTAAACTCAACGTAGTGTCCATGTACTAATTGTCAACTGATAGCTACAAAAAGCAGACAGGATAAATCAACCCTATTACAGGTAGAAAGATACAAAATAAGACATAATTCTCGTTGTCCAAAATCCATAAATTTGAATATGGAAAGTTGAATAGTTTATATCCATAGAATATCTGACATAGCTAATATATGCATATGAGTTAATATCATGCAATACCCAAACATCGAGTGTATGAGTAATATTTTCTATAAATAAAAAATTAACTAAGGTCATAGTAAAAGTCATTTTTTTTCATGAAGTATAAAAAATACGAAGCATCTTTATTATAAAAGTATGTAGGAGCGAACCCAAAATTTGTTTGAGGGTGGACTGGGTGCAAAATATTTTAACTTAAAACTTAATGAGCCATGATATAAAACTTATAGAAAGATAACAACATATGTGTATAATGAGAATTGAACTCAAGATCTCTAAGTTGTAAAACTATTATCTTATCACTTGGCCATCATTTAGTTGTAAAATTGTAAACAAATGAAGTAAATATAGGAAAAACAACTATATAAAGAAACCAAAAACTCAAGGGAGGCATCCGACCCTGAGCTTACAGTATGTACTTCCCTGGAAGTATGCATTTGAAAGGCATTTAAAACTCAGTGCAGTCATAGTATTTAGTATCCATATGTTAATAATGAGAAAAAATGCTCCAATTATAGGAAAGTATATATATGTTACTGCAAAAAAAATTACATATAAACATTAAAGTTTTTGAAAGTATTAGATCATCTTACCTCACTATATTACTGCAAAATTGGCGAATAACAATTTAGCACCTTGTATATCTTCTCAATAAGAGCATAAAGTAGATCCACCTCATCCCCCAACAAATCCACCTATATATCGTTCACATTGAAATTTTAGCTTTGAACATTTTTGCCAAATGTTTGTAAAACTATTTAAATCCACAATAAATAGACTAGCAAAATACATAAAAAGATTAATATTGTGCACTTGCTTATTCATATTCCAATAGTAAGTCTAACAACTAGATATTTGCATGTGAGCAGTAGTCCAATATGGAGGAAAAAGTATGATTTGAGTAGCATCATAAATTCAGAATGAATTATAAAAAAATTAAATTACCAAGTAGAAGTTTTAGTCTTACAATTGGTGTGAACTAAATTGAATTACCACATTATTTGAGACTGGGTATGAGTCAGAAAGATACATTACTTTTCAGCAAGGTGAACACGCAAGATTAGTCATTCACCTTAAGAATATGAAAGAAAAACGAGGGTGGAAAATACCATACATTGAGTAACAACAATAACTCACGAGAATAATCATAATAATGTCTTGGTGTTCAAGAAAAATAATTATATGTAAATGGTAAACATATGAAGCTGATTAAATTGCATTTTCTCTACTTAATTAGTTTAAGTGTTTCTGTTTGCTTTGAAATATGTTTTCCACATAGATATTTAACATCAAATGATATTTGTGCAACAAGACTTGAGTAGGGTAACCAACTTCAAACATTAAATATAACCTATGTAGAAAAAAAACATTACAAATGGGCCAAACGGTAGAACATGGCGCCAACCAGGAGCCGACATAAAAAAATGATGCACGAGATGCATATAGAAGTATTTCACCCTAACCTCTACTTCAGCTGTTTGAAGGTCATTGCATCGTCTTGTAAAAGCCTTGCGATATAACATTTCTTCTTTCTTAATTGAATTTAATTGCATCACAAGGGGAGTTACACGATGATTTAAATCTTTCAACCTGTACAATAATATCTTAGTCACCAGAATGTGGTATTATTAACTATGAAAATACAAGATGTAAATCAAATACTATAAAAAAAAATCAAAAATAAAGAAACATCACAATATGAAGTGTTTGTAAAAGTTTCTTCATCTTAAGGAAATTTTGTGTGAAACAAGACTAAAGTTGTTATCAAATGTTTCTTAAAGTGTTCATAAATGGGTGTGTTTGTAAAAGCATTGACTCAATCAACTACTCCAAGGAACCTCCCATGTTCAAAGCTGCGAGAAGGTAAAGAAGAAAGTATTTATTATCTTAGTAGCAAATGGTTTCATGGATACTCTTTTATTCATAATTTATAGATTACAACCTTATTGGTTAAATAAAATAGTAAAATACCATTTTACATCTTTATCAAATAAAGAGATAATAATTGCTTTAAGCTCTGTGGCATTGAATAAGTTGATTAACAACAAAATTGACAAAAAGCAAATAGCAATTTGATATGTTATTGTAATTACTACATCTAAAAAAAAATCTAATAATAATTTTGTGATTTTAAAACTATAAAGTGTCATAACTGTATTCCAGAACACTAGTTTTGTTTTTTAAAATACATTATATATATATATATATATATATATATATATATATATACTATTTTATAGTAGGACTTTTATGCAAAATTAAGTTCTTTGGATCGTCAACTGAGTTCCGTAACCTGTCATCAGTACAGTAATCCACCCCTACACAAAACAAGGACAAGTGAATGAATCACGGCACCGGGACAGTTTACGTACCAGCTGACTAGCACCCCAGATAAGAAGTCAAAAATCACTTGCAATCACAATCATAAATAAGTTTCCTATATGATGATGCAATTTAGAGAACACATATGGATCACATACATCCTATTTTTTCAGCAATAATTTCTTTGAATTATTCAGCTCCTTTATTTTAGAATTTCGGGAATCCTACTACTTCTCAGGTTCTCATTTCATTTTATTTACTTTCCATCATTGACTGAGGGCTTGCATGTCGTTTGACGACCTAATATTGTTCACTAATTTTGTAACAATATTCTAAAGAAAGCTGTTGTCAAATATTGAAGAACTATTGGAGAGCAAGATCGAGATGCTACCATTGAAGGCGATCAAATTTGGAACCAGATTTATTCACATAATATATATATATATATATATATATATATATATATATATATATATATATATATATATATATATATATATATATATATATATATTGGATTAATGGTTGTGATCAGGTAGAATAGTAATTATTCCTATTTATAGTTTAGAATATCAAGTAATCAACTTGTTATTTATTATATTATGCACCATGTGACATGTTGTAATCCTATCATAAAACCTTACAAGCGACAATCGCAAATACGGGTATGAGTGTATTCGTATGGTACTTAGAATGGAGATGATGTTACGTACCCGACTACCGTATTCTGGGAAGCGGGGCGTGACACGTCTTTTAGTGGTGGCCCATGCCACCACTAAAATTTGCAATTTTGCATAAAAGTCCTACTATAAAATAGTATATATATATATATATATATATATATATATATATATATATATATATATATATATATATATATATATATATATATACGTCTATATATGTATTTAAAAAACCAAAATTAGTGGTCTGGAATGCAGTTATGACACTTTATAGTTTTAAAATCACAAAATTATTATTAGATTTTTTTTAGATGTAGTTATTACAGTTATGAACTAAAGGAAAAATATATTATAATTTTTTGTCATTGTATGGGAGCATGAGGATGCTATATTTTTAAGGTGGGCCTCATGTTGACGTTGCTTTAATGAATGGAAAGTGGTTAAGAAAGAATTAATTTTTTTTATGAAATATAGCTATAATACCACTAATGTTAACTAAAATACCTATGTAAGCTTAATGAACAAGACCATTTAAGATCTCTATGAAACTCTATGTCCAAGAAGATATGCGAACCATTTTTTTTGTAATTGAAAAGCTATAAGGAACAAAAGCAGGTACTCAGAGACTGTGGTTAGTGGATCCAATGGAATACTTTGAGGATATTGGTTATTTGACATTTTTTTCCTAAATGATAGAAGATGTTGATGATATTGACAATTTATGATTTGTGTGGTCAACAAGGATTCTACCTATAATAGTTATTTTTATCTATGTATCAAATTTTAGCTAACTTCAAATTTTCATCATGTAATGAATTTGGGTCATCTGACTTTCAAGTACTAATTTTTCTAACTTATGATTAGCTAAAATTTTAATTTACCTTTGCATTTAAGCCCTATTTGGAGATACCATAGCCATGCCAAAAATACAATATTATAGAAGTCAATGCATATTGTGAACATGTCAAACATATATTGACTAGGCATGAAAGAATACTCACATGGTCAAAGAATAAAAAGTAACTAGAAATTAGCTTAGTGACATAAATTAAAACAATGTCAAAATTGAGAGAAGTAAAGTTATAGATAATTGATACCATATGCCAATATGTTAAACAATGCGTTAGACTTCAATTGATTTTTAGTAGCACGAGACATCCTTAGCACAAGACATCTTAAGGCATTTACATATGAAATAGCTTTTGAGGCAAAATACCTACAAAGTTAAATAAAAATAAATATACCGTTTCATATTTCTTCTTATTTTCTCAGATGTTGTAATCTCAAACTCCATGATTGCTCGTGAAAATTCAGTTAGAGGCATTATGATGTATGGAAACAAATTTGATTTCAACTCGTCAATTACTGAAGGTAAACACCTGTGGCTGCTTTCATCATGTGTCAAAAAACTAGTTGAAGTAATTTGATCATATGACACGTTCTCATTATCGAGAGATATCCCTATAGTAGACTTTACCTCCCTTAGTTGGATCTTACTAGACTTAAGTTGCTGCAATGCCAAGCTTCCACTAGCAGAGCTAAAGACGTCATCTTGATTATTTGATTCTCCATGTTCGTATTCTACAATATCACTGATAGATGGTTCCACCAATTCTTGTTTAAAATCAAGCTCCAAATCTTTGCATACATCCAAAAGGTTTGATCGAGATTTTACTTCTTGCATTGTGGTATCTTTCTTGCTTATAAGAGTCAATTTAGACAAGGTGTTATCGATTGGTAGGTCTTCAACGTACCATTTTATTGTAGGTAAATTTATGTTATGAAAAATATCTTTAACTACTTCAACAATAACTTTGTTATAAGTTTCTTCCATCACAAGTCTCTCAAAATCATAAATTTCTATGTCATTATTCCACTCCTTAACCATCTCACTAAATATAACTCTGCAAACATCCTCCCTTACATGAGAGTTTATGTTATGGTCAATGTACTCAAGATTCAGTGTTCTTATTAACTCTGAGAAGATGATTGAATTTGTCTTGTCCAATATCACAAATCTAGTGTCTAAATCTTCTTTTTCTTGTTTTAACTGTCTTGTCTCCTCTAAGATCTCATCACCCGTGAAATGATAAGTTGTCTTATTGTTTGGTTGCTCATGGAGCTCTCTGATGGACCGAATGAGCTTTAGTTCTTTCTCAGCTATTATAGATTCATGTGAATAATTTTTCCTAAAATAGTTTTCCTTTAGGATATCTCCATTGGGGTCGTCACACTGTACAACCAACTTGGCCTTCCCTTTTATAATAGCCTCCACTCTTGAAGTAACTCTGGATATTATTTCTTTCACGTAATCAAGACTTCTCTCACTTTTCAGTGTTGATGTTATGTTTTCTTTGGATATATCTACTTCAAGGCTATCAATTTCTTGACTTCTATTTTGTTTAATAGACTCATGATTTCCTATCTTATCGGCAACAGAACATCTTGAGGGACTTTCAAAAGGTAATCCTTCTGTACCATGTTCCTTTGTGAGTATGTAAGATGTTGTCTCATCTCTCTCTACTGTAACACCAACAACATCACCCCTCCCTGAATCATAATTTTTCCATGTATTGTTGTTATCATTCCCACTATGCATAATTCTTAATGAAGAATGGTCACATCTTCTCAGATCTTTGCCACTTTCGTGTTTTGGTTGTATTTCTTTCTCGGCAACCAACTTCTCAAGCTCGTTGTGCAAGCTTGTAACATCATTAATGAAAGCATCCCAGTTACTATCCAACATGACGGGAGAAGTATCCTTTACATGAATTTCATGTTCATGGTTGAGTATATATTGCAACTCCCCCAAGAAAACTTCTCAGTATAATATTAATCGTCTCTTTCTCAACATTTGAAACCCACTGTTGCTCATCCAATATAGTCTTGAACAAAGATGCTGAACTTGCCATCATTTTAAAAGAAGAATCGATCTTTTCGCGCAAAATGTCCATATCTATGGTCATCTCTTTAAGCTCAATTTCTAGATTCAAGCTTTCCACTCCCTCCAACATTAATTTAGAATTGACATTCTTCGTACTACATGACCCTTCCTCTCCATCCAAATCAAACTCTGTTATCATCTTGTCCAGATCCAAGGACCGAGAAGTAATTCTTCGCATAAGAGCCTTCAGATTTTGTTGCCCATCCTCTAATTTACCTTGAATTCTTGATAATTGTTGATCCACACAACTCTTTAATTCACCAAGTCTGTGACAACGAATGTTTCCCACGTCTTTCTTTCTCTTACTCTTTTCTCTCTCAAGCCCAAGTGCTGTATGCAAAGAAATTATATCTCCATCCTTCACTTCCAAAGCCAATCTGAGGTCTGATTCGATCTCCATTCTCTCAGAAAACTCCGTGTCTTTCTCCATGATAGCTAGCTCAGTCTCCTCGAGCCGATTATGGATTCGATCTCGAGTTTCCAGCAAATCAGAAAGCAGTTTCTCCGGGTCGCAACCTCCTTCGACGACCCCATTACCATCGGTCTCTTCTTGCAAAAACTTGAGACACCAATCGAGCTGCATTGTGGCTAATTCACAGAACCGGGATTTCTCGTGCAAGCGTACCAAGTCACCTTCTTTTGAGCAACTATTCTTGTAGGCATCTTCCATTGCAGAGTTCACAATGCCCATCATGATGGAATCCGCCAACATACCGGAAACCCTGAGCCTGTGATCAAGGCCATTGAAAAACTCGACCATTTTGTTGTATTATATTGTGGTAGAAAGATCAAAGTTTATAAAGATTTTCCTGGTATAAAAGTATATATATATGTGTGGTGTAGTATTGGAAAAAAAGTTTATAAGAAGACAACAAATAGGTAGTGAATTTTGAGAAAATAAATTTTTTTATGATAAATGAAAATGTCATACAAAAATTGTTAAGTCGGAAGAAAGATACTAACCTTGTATAGCCATAGGAGATGAGATTGCCTCTTCCTTTTCTCGACCGTTGGTAGAAGTGGATGAAAAACACTAAACCAATAGTTGAAAATAGACTTTCTATTTTGAGTTTGTACCTTAAAATATGCTAGAATTCCGCTTGTTTTTCTCCTGAAGCTTATTTTTGGGGTCAAACTTTTTAGAACATTGACCTAGCCTAGTTTATATTTATAGAGAGCTGGATTTAATTTACACCTTCAACATGCCAAAAACTATATATATATATATATATTATGTTTTGTTAACATGTGGCATATGTCACCACATTAATAAATGTATATTTTATATGAATTTTGTTAGGATAATTAATACACATTTTTTTGCTTTAAAAATTGTCATATACACATAATAGACATAAAAAGAGTAATTTTTTGCTTTGGAAAGTGTCAACAAGATCTAAGTAAACATTAAAAAGAGTAATTTTTTTCTTTGGGAAGTGTCAACAAGATTTTGATAAAATAAAATTTAAAATAATTTCTTGCTTTGGGAAGTGCCAACAAGATTTTGATAAAATAAAATTTTAAAATAATCTCTTGAATAATTTATTGTTTATGGGCGTAGATAATAATTTTAATTATTCTTAACATGTGTCCTTATGGCACATATGTTAACAAAATCTATTTTATATTGATACTCTTATGAGCACATGTATCAATACACCTTTCACATTTATCAATATACATTTTAAATGTAAGGTGCATTAATAAATGTGCATATAGGAGTACCAATATAAAATACACATTTATCAATGTGTTAACTTGTGTTCTTAGGACACGTTTACAAAACCCTTATTCAATGGTACTTACTTTCATCACTTGTCCACATAAATATTCATTTTGATAAAATTATAATTTTTTTTATTTGAAATTGATGAACGAAAAAAAGTGTTTGTAAGAAATATAATAACTTTATTTATTAAAATCCTTATATAAATTTATAATTAAAATCCTTTAAAATTCTAATTAACTAATAACTTGGTAAAAGTATATAGTGTAGTAGCTCAACCCAAGCCAAGCCCTCTCTGAAATTATTTATTTTGGAAAAGCTATTCCCAGTACCAATTCGGAGAAAAGGCATCGTCGGCCACAATGATAAGCGTCATCGCTCAGGTGATTACCGGAAATTAGTCATACCAATTCTACCCTATTCTTCCCATTTCACGTTTAAAATTAGGGTTAGGGTTAGGGTTAGGTTTCTTCTTCTTCTTCCATAGATTTACAGGAGCAATTTTGATAAAAAATTCCTGATGGTGCATACAAATTCACACAGGAACGTCTTCTAGGCGCTGCTCTGGGGAGCGTGTTCGTCGGAGGAGTTGTTTTCGAGCAGCGGAAGGGCATATACGCTTCCATTTCCGACAAGAATTCCGCTCAGATTGTTCCATACAAGGTGAAACTTCGATTCCCCCCCCCCCCCCCCCCCCCCCCCCCCCCCCCGCACACACCACACCACACACCCCTCCCTTAACCACAATCACACTGTTTGGATTACGCGCGGCAGATGTAAACCTGACAATTTCTCCACTAACACTTTACAAACATAAAAAAATTGAATAACTCCTATTGTTTCAATGATAAAGAGCTTCCGTCTATCCTCCCATAGAGGATTGATCAATCCTTGCCATACCCTCCCCAACAACGTTAGAAATATCCTGCAGAACCTCCTTCGCCCCTGCAGCTTTGTCCAGGGGCTCATCTAATGGCCTTAAATGGAGCTCCTAGTCTCTCTAGACCCCTGTGGCTTGAAGAAATAGCCCAACTGCTTCTCCATCCAGCCCGTGTCTATTCACGACGTTAGAGTGTACGTTGCTCGCTTACTGGCTCCCGACAAAGCCACAGACTCGAACGACCTACCTACAGGATCGAGCCGCAATCCTTCTTCAGTTGGAGGCCTTGGTCCCCACGAGGAGTGCTCGTAGACTGGAAGTCAACGTGCCCTCCTAAAATCCGTCTGCAAACCCATATATCATGGAACTGACTCGCAAATGAGTCTTTTATTGGCATTACTCTCATTCAAGTACATCCTCTATTTTTATTCCCGTTGGTTCGTGTGAGTTTTGGACGAGGTCAATGGGAAGGATTGAGCACTGGCCCGTAGCGTGGCAAAAAATAATGCACTGAGAGCAGACCGGAGGAACCCACTCATACTCAATGTGTTGTTCGACTTCGATCTTATCTCCATTCGGCAGCTTCAGGGTGATAGACCTGCAGGAGAGCATTCTTTGTCTCTGCTGTTACGAAGTTTTCTGGTGTACGCAAGTCAATGCCTGTTAGCAGTAGGGGAGTCCATGTGGATGGGGTTCCGATCAAGCTAGTCATTTTCATAAATGGCAGGAGCATTCCATAGCTGTAGCGAGAGCCACGGAAATTGAATCCAAATTGGAATCGATGACAGTCGATCACACTCGAAGCTGGTAGACGGATTCCACCGTCGCAAAATAACTAGGCTTTCGTCAAACATCCCAGGACCATTCTCCATGACACATGGTTAGATCATCCTTGAGAGAAAACATAACGAAATAGAACATGTTTTCTCTCGAGAATACTTCAACGGCTCCTTGCGGACGCCAAAACTTTTCGTGCAAATGCATTGACATGACCGAAGAGTGGTCTAGCGCCAACCACATACATCACGTTCATATGCTGCTATTCAACACCCTCGACAATGTCGTCATGGGATATCTCCGCCATCCGAACCCCATCAAGTATTATGAAGTACTAAGGGTCTGCTTGGATTGAGGGTGAAAAAAAATAAGCAATGTTAAATGAATGGAAGTTAAGTGAGGGGGAGGAGTCAATACATATAACCTTGTTTGGGTTTGAGGGAGAGTTAAGTGGGGTGTGTTTATTAACTCTTGTTTGGATTGAAGATTTTCAGTGGGAGGAGGATTAATAAAAATACAATAGTTACCAAAATATCTTTATTACATATGATTTGGAGTTGGAATATGAGTAATAAGAGAAAGCGAGAAGAGACGACGCACCTGGACGACAACATGGTGAAAGCCAGGAAGACGGAACATTATGTTAAAAGCAAGAAAAATGGAGGAGAATGTCATGATATTTTATAGAGCAAATAAGAGGTATTTTATAATTTTTTTTTAAAATAAAATTTCTCATTCCCTCTTGTTAACCCTCCGATTTGGGTGAGTTGAAAAAATGGACGAAAGAAGGATAAACAAATTCTTATTTAACCCTCTATGACTTCTCCTCCTAACCCCCCCACCCTCAAACCAAGCATGATTTTTTCTCACTTAATTCTCTTTACCCTCAATCCAAGCAGACCCTAGGGATTATAATATTGAAGGGGACTGGCTTCCTGCCGCTTTGGTAGGACTGTAAATTGCAGCCCAAAAGATGGGAGGTGCTCCTGAGACAACCACAAATGAGAAAAAATTAGGCGGAATGCCCCTGTAATATGTTATGATAACCCTGATCCATCGGATTCCTACGTCCACCCTACCTTAAACAGTCTCCTCTCCTTGGTCCGCACACCTTGTGCAGACCCATTCACGCCGCGCTCGCTGTCCGATTGTCGCCCTTTGGACGGAAAAAAAATGTTGGCCCATCTGGTCATGGTCAAACCGATTTTAATAATCGATCAAAACTACGAGTCGATACGTTGCAACTCTGATGGTCTTTCAAAAGATGTGTTCAGAAGACTTCATCACAAGCTGCTATGACAAGATGATTGTGTTCGGTTTCTTTTTATACTTTGTTATATAATTTTTTTATTTCTTGAGTCTCAGGACTTATGTGAGTCGGAACGAAAATTTGGCATTTAGATTAAATCTTTATCCAAGTCCACTCAAACATAAGCTTACCCAAACCCGAATCACTCTTATGTTCGAGCCTAAAACCAAACTCACTCAAAAGCCAAGTCAATTGAACCTAAAACAGTCTGATATCTGACTAAGCGAACTTGGTGCAAGTTCTGACCGAACTCGGTGCGAGTTCGGACCGAACTCGGTTACTCAAAACTAAATCCCTAGTCAGACTCATCTCCTGAAGACCAGGCTCCCAACGTTCAAATTTTCGAACGTTATGCATCGGAACTTGGCCCGAACTTTGTCCACAAAAATCCTATAAATAGAGAAGAATTTTTCCATTCCAACTCACTCATTCATTCTTCATATTCTCTATTCCAAAAAGAGTTTTACTCTTCTCATTTCCAAGACAACTCCTATTTTTTTCTAAGTGCCAAGTGCCGTTTCGATTAGAAGTTGAGTTGAGTTGGTACAAGCTTGGTTAAAAAGCTGCTTTCAATTTCTGTCCAAGTCTTCGAGCTCTTCGAATCAAAAGTTCATGTTGTAAGAAGTTAGCGTGCTCTTTGGATCAAAGGTGCGTGTGTATCCTATTTCATAAATAGTGGATTAACTCCGAGCAAGAGTTCTCGGACCTGGACTAGTCCTCCACGAGAACAACCAGGATAAAATTCTCTATGTTTGAGTTTGCTCCTCCAAACTTTACTTATACTATGCTTATACTCTTTCTAATATATGTTACTGCAGTTTATAAGTTGGCCTTAGACTTAAATTTTTTATTTGGTGATTATTTCTACTAAACTTTATTCACCCCCCTCTAGAGTTGCCCTACGGTCCTACAAAAAAAGCATAGGCTGCGATTGATAAGTCGCCCCTACTCCCTAGCTCCTTTACTAGGTTTCCTGGCATCAGACCCAAGTCGGAGAACTCGGTCCTTGGACCCCAGCTCATTCCTCTGTTCACGCGCCCCAGATTGAAACCCCCTTGTTCTTCTTGTGATCGTGGTCCACCCGCGATCAAGATCTCGACCATCTTCCTCCCTAATATGGGATCACCCTCCGTGCCAGTATCACCCACGGCCATCGACTTTGCTCCATCGGCACCAAGGATTCCTTGACGCCCTAGATCAGCCTCCACCTTCTCCTTTCTTATATATATATATATATATATATATATATATATATCTTGCCTATCCATTTTTATGGAACCTTATGTTCTAATCATTGTCACTTTGTTTACTTTGGACTGAAATTTGTAAGAGCAAAGACCAATATTAGGAATTAACCACAATATAAATTTATAATCTGAGCAAGAAACCATGCAAGTGGTGTTTGGCATTATTTTATATCTTTAGAAGAAGGGACTATCATGCCATGTCAGAAATTATAGAGGAACTACATTGAAACAAATGAATTGTTAGGCTAAGATTTGAAACCTCGATTCCTGTATTGTTCCCTATGAGAGCTTATGTCTGGATGGTTTCAACTCTGGCTTAACTAACTACAAATACTTGAATAAAACAAACTTCAATTTTAGTTTAAATAAACATAGTCATCTCTCTTCTTCACGTAACTATGTTCTCTTCCTTTTCCTTTTTGTCCTCCCTCATTTTATGATTTCAGATGATGTCTCTAAAGTTTACATTTAGAAGGCAACTCGACCTTGACACATGCAGTTATTGACATTTGACATCTACTCTTTCAGTATAAAAATGTGTATCTGGTGAAACAGTTATACCAAGGGCTCATGTTCAGAAATTCTTTTTAAATTAGAGTGTTGTATAATTACCTAATGTAACTTGAAAGCTTGACTTATTACTAATTTGAATCTTCCCACGTTCCCAACTTCTTCATCCATAACTTCGTTAGGTAGGCGTGGACTTTTGTGATTGATTGCGGGATTTCCATAAAAATCTTCAAGATATTGGGCACAGATAATATCTTGAATATTTTCATATCATTTTCAGCTAAAGCTGAAAGAATATGGTGGATACTTAAGAGTTATGATATGAGGATGAACTACAAAAGTACGAAGGCTCTATTTGTTGTGCTGGTGCGACCTGTTATGATTATAACCATAGTCAACACGATTATATAGAGGGGGTGTTTTTGAACATAACCACTTATATGCATACAAAAAGAACAACGAGAGTATCTATCACAATTATTTTGGGATTTGCCACATGAATCCTTATCTTCCATTCAGCTCCATTATGGGCCATCTTCTCTCTTGCATTAGCAAGTCATTATTTTTTATTGCCTCAATCAAAGTTATCTTAGGTCTACCCCTAACTCTAAGAGCTACTTTGACTAATAGCCTATCACTTCTAAATTCTCAAAATGCACATCCATTGGTATCTTAGAAGCCAGAAACTCCTAGGAGGTCAACGAATCTCAGTAAGAACCTTCGATTCGGCGTTTCTTACTTGGGAGCTCGTTTGGAGCTCGTTTCCCCGATGACATGAGCTTCGTTTCTCCGGGACGGAAGCTCGTTTCCCCGACAACATGATCGCTTCCCATAGTATGACCATAATTTTAGAAGAAGACAAATTTTGTGAGAAATTGAAATATTTTCAATACACATTTATCAAAGTACCAAGAAACTAAAGATTTCTTACTTTGACGTCATAAAAAATTAATATGCGAAAGAACTCAGTAACTTTGAACTGAACTTTATAAATTCTAATAAATTTTAAGATATTTATAAGTTTTGATAACAATAATTAATAAACATTAAAAATTTATTAGCGCACACTCCCATCACGCTCCCAAATTTAGAATCTTCTAAGTAGTCACGCTTCCCCGCCCCCTCTTCCGTCCCCGCTTCTGGCTTCTAAGATTGGTATTCATTTCACGTGTCCAACCACTTATATGCATCATGATATATATCATGACTACTTATCCTATCACTTCTAATCCCAATGGGTGGATCTGTTGGTATTCATTTCACATTCCCAACCACCTGTATGCATCTATATATTAAACCCACGATATATCTAGCTTTCTTGAAGGTTTTTACCATGGTAGATGATAGCTTGCTATTTACTTATGCTAGGAACTGGAACTACAATCTGGCCAAGCTAACTCAAGCCAGCCCTGGCCAAGCTAACTCAAGCCTGGCATGTTCAAGCTTGGGTCATTTAGGCTTTTGAGGAAAAATGCTGCAGGTGAAAGTAAAGCACCAAACAAATGCATGAGTGAAGTACTAGAAAATTACAAGATTGCCTTGGAAAGGCTATATTAGGATAGTAGGATGGAACATTAGAGTTTGTTAAAGAATTCCTGCTGCACTAAACTGGACTTTTAGCATAACTTGCTGTTCGTTTTTGGCCAGGGTTGCTGCTATATTATTCATTTAATTTTGAAAAGGATCCTTGTATTCACAGTTTTTGTTTATGGGCCATAAGATTCTTGAGTTGGATCTCCAGGAAGTAAATTATGCACTCCAAACACCAGCAGTTTTTATTTTTAGATGTTGCTTCATCCTAATTTTGGTTGATTTGGCTTCCTCTAATGATTGTAGTTAAGTTAGGAATGGCAACTGAATAAAAACTGATTGGACTGTCCAGACTCTTCATTTAATATAATTCCCAAGACCTTTTCTTGTGAGTTATGACCCTCTTGACCAATTACCAGTCAAATGGCTTGCTTATGTGCGGAAGTACTTTTGTCAATTGTCCTATTTACTATCCAACTTGATTTTGATCTCCGTAGGACCATAATAGCGTAACTGAACTCGTCTTTTTCTAGAGTATCATGGCACATGATTTCTTGTATATTATATTTGTGACATCCTGTTCGATTTGTAGGTTCTCCTGAAGACTTTCTTATACACAGATCTACAGTAGAAGAGTAAAATATTTCATAAATATAATCTGAATGGATGACTAAAGTGCCATGTCCTTCTTGTATCTTGTTGATATACTTTTCAACAGTGACAATTATGCTTTCCACCTTTTGGTCATCTCCGGTTTCTGTTTTTGTGCTTCATATATCCATTATCTGTAATAACACAAGATGATTCTTCGGCATCCTTGTAGCTGTGAATTCCACGTGCTATAGATTGTTTACATCAAAATTTGGTGCATCAAAGCAAAGCAAACTTTTAAGGAGGAAGTATAAACAACCTATTAGGAGTAGGTTATATTTAAATTATGCATTCAGATGGCTAGTAGCATGCAGAGAGAACAAGATTGATGATGAAAAAGCAAGAGAATTAGGAACACTAATTGACTATTTAAGGGTGTGAACAGATTAGGTATAGCACCGTCAGTCTTCTGAAAATGACTTCACTTTTAAAAATAGATATTTCGTCTTTATTTGTTTCAGGCAACATAGATTTTCTTAAGAAGAATCGAACTCCTGTAAGAGAAACGGTCTTGCAGGAGATGATGAAGAGACAAATATAAATATAGCCTTGTGTGTAAAAATATCCTGTTGAAAGGAGCTTTATTGCTTTGTAAGTAGGATTGAGAGAGATTGAGAATATGAAATGAAGAATGGTTGATGTTGGTCATCTTTAGTGCCGTCTTTCATTCACTAAGAACGAGCTGATATTCAGTGTAAAACTATATTGTGACTGAAGAATTGAGAACCTTTTACCCCTTGGTGAGCTGATATTCAGTGTCACTATATTTTGACTGGAGAATTGAGAACCTATTTACCCGTGGTTATCAGTTCAATTGTTGAATCATTGCAAGTGTGGCTAAGACAAGGTAATGGATGTGAAAAGGAAAAATATCTGTTGATTGAAGAAGTGAAGAATCTAATGGGTAGCTTTCATATCATTTCAATTGCTGGATTGCTGTTAATGGCAAACTGGCCAAGACAATTGGGTGGTTGTGGGAAGAGAATAGTCATTTTTAGGAAGAATATCATGACTATGCTCTGAGGGACACTAATATATGCTGAATAATTACTACTTACTGCCTAAACAACATTCTGTAAACAAGCATGATACTCTTGAATATACTCTTGAAGAGGGAAGGTCTAATAGAGACATAAAATGATCAACTATTAGGAGATGAGATCATCATTATGTTGAATAAGACCTCTAGACAACCACTATAACACATTTATACAAAGACCGCTATGTGATGAGCTACTTTGAGTTGAATAAGACCTTAAGACATTCTCTAAAACACATCAATGCAAAGACAATTATAGGACAGACTGCTTTAGGTGTTGACAAACATCAGGTGGAAAACTTCCAGATGGTCCAGTCAACTTGAAATTATTCTGTAAAGGGGACACAATAAACCAGACCAAGGTTTGTGATGAACGGGAAAGAGAGTCAAGTGTCATGTTTTGACCATTTGGTCTTGTTCCTTAAATTGGTCGTAATTTGGCTTATTGTGGCCTGTTGGTTGGTTGAATATACAATGGTTTTAACTTCCATAATTTCTTTCAGCATCATTATCATGATCATCCTAGCCTTCTCCAACATTATAGCTCTGTAAAAGAACTGCACACTTCAACCTTTAGTGGTGCCAAATTCCTAGCCCAACTATTATCAAGAGCATTGCCATGAAACCTGTATGGCCAACTGGCAGGTATGTAAACCTACATTTTTTATCATTCATTGGAGGCTCATGCAACCAACTGGTACCCACCAACTTACCCAATTTGTTGTGGTTGGCTATGTGCACATTTCATCCGTCATGATTTGAAAATCCTTAAGAGGTTAACTGAAACTTTGTTGTAATCTTAGATGCTTGAGCAAAGATTAAGGGGATAATCATGTGTGACACTGCAATACAACAAAAACAAAATCGTATCGATTTTTTTTATTTTTTTTACTCAACCAAATTAATCCTTTCCTCAATTCAACTTTATTGAATGACCGGTGCTATTTGGCTCGTGCCTGCGTGCACCCGCTGTGCACGCGTGTGACGAACGACTGCAGAGCAGTAGGAGGGGAGGGCGGAACGGTAGGGGGGGTGGGGGTGGAGGGCGTCGTAGGAGGAGGAGGAGGCAGCAGCGGCGGAGCAGGAAGGTGGCGGCGGCGACGACTCCTCCCTCCTCAGCCGCGTGCATGCACAGTGGGTGCACGCGGCACGAGCCAAATAGTTTTTTCGTTATTGAATTTGAGGGTTCTGTCTTCTCTTTCACTAGGCTCTTATCTTTTGGATAGAACTGCATGACATTGTTCTATGACTTTTGAAACTCGACCTTGTCAAATGAACTTGCATGGACTCCGACACTATCATCCTCTTGTATTTTGAAGACAAGGAAATTTGCGTACTTTGATTTTTTGTATTAGCTATATTCTGATTTTTTATTTTTATTTTGCTATATTCTGTATAACACTTGGCTACAAACTAGAATATATAATACGCTGAGGAAAATTATAGTTATCAAGGTTACACAAATAAGGCTTATGGTAGATCACCTATTGATATGTGTGGGTGTGTGCCATCACTTGCCAGTGCCACTTATCAAACTCTATCTATGCGTAGTATGTTATAGTTTCCATTTGAAACTGTTACACTGATGTTTCTTCATCACTTGTTATAATTCAACTACATAGTGATTATGATCAAGGAATGTTAAATGCCATACAATTTTTCAATCATTATTTTATATCTTGCACTTTGTCAAACCTTGTCATAAATCTTCGAATTGTCAAACATTAATCAAGTTATCAACTTCGGTGAGGGTTTTCTTTGATTATCAGTAAGCTATACTTTTTCGGTATTGTGGTATTGAATGGGTTTACCTTGGGCTATCTGGGATTCTGGGTGACACATTTCTGTTATGTGCACCATATATCCATTATCAATATCACGGGTAATGCTATCGGCATCCTTGGCGCTTCTTAATCCATCTGTTATAGGTCTTCGAGATAAAATTTTTTTTTTCTGTACCTTTGGGTAAAGTAAAAATTCAAGGACGAATTAGAAACAACCTGTCAGGAGTAGATTTATATCTGTATAAAATTATGTATTCAAGATGGCTAGAAGCATTTAGCCGAAGAATGATTGTTGACATAAAAGGGCTATTGGATCAGGAACACTAATTGACTTTTCAAGAGTGCAAACAGGTTGGGGGCTGTTTGGTTTTAAGAACCTAAGATGGAACTTGGAAGAAAAGAGTTCTTCAAAGTTCTCATGTTTGGTTGATGGGACCTATAGAAGTGTGCGGACCAAACCTTTAAATTGGGCTCCCTGTTCCATTGCCACATAAGCAAATGGGTTTCTCTTTCCTCTCAAAATGTGCAAGAATTTGGCAAGTTTTCTCTTCTTTTTTTCTCTTCCAAATGTGCCCCGCCTAATAAAGACAGCAAATAAGACGAGTTATTTGAGTTACCCATCCCAAACTCCTTGTACCAAACAAGAGAAGCCAAGAATTTCTGGGCAAGAAACCTTGGAAGTTGAGGTCGGTCCCACTTCCAAGATCTTCCAACGTCCACGGCTTCTACAAGTTCTTCCAACCTCCATATATCAAACAGCTCCTATTAGGTACAGTGTTGTCAGACTGCTGACAATGGGCCACTTTTGATAATAGGCCCTTTCGTCTAAATTGCTTCTAGGAAATAATGAAATTTCTTAAGAATTGTCGAATTCCTTTGCAAGGGACGGTTTTGCAGGAATTGATGAATACACTGGGTATAAATAAAATCTTGTGTGTAAAAATATCCACTTGAAAGGAGCTGTATCATTTTGTTAGTTGGATGGAGAATTTTGAGAATATAAAATGAAGAATGGTTGATGTTGATAATCTGAATTCTGTCATTCAATCACCAAGAATGAGCTTGATATTCTGCGACATGATTGAAGAAATGAGAATCCATTACCCGTGATATCAATATCTCATTGCAATTGTTGAATTGTTGAATTGTTGCAAGTGGTTAAGATGACAGAGTAATTGTGGATGCTGACAAATATTTTGTAAATTGAATAAAAATGGAGAATCTAATTGGTGGCATCCATATCATTGCAATAGCTAAATCACTGCAAGTGGCCAAGACAATTGGGTAGTTATGGGGAAGGGACTAGTCAATTTTAGGAAGAATAACACGACTATGCTCTGGCACACATTAGACATTTATTCAAAATAATTACTCCTATACAATAGTCTCTATTTTTTGGTGAAACTTGCGATTCTGTAATAACGCATGTCTGCATCTGAAAAGTAACATATAAGAACCTTCTTATAGTTTGACTCTATGTTGTTATACTTGTTTCGTATCGAGGTTTATAATCAGATGCCATTGTCAAGAATGGAATGCACGAGACATTGATTCCTGGGACCTTGTCAAAATGTGGTTATATTTAGAGGTGAATTACTCTAGGTTTCAGATGTCGAAAGGATTTGTCGAGGATGAGATTTTAGGGGTTGGATTAACTTCATGTAGGATAACAAGGAGTAGATATCATGAACCAAAAATAGCAACCACACCCACCCACCCCAAGAGGGTGTTGCCTGTCTATGTTCACACACACGTCTGTAATTGTGGGTAAAGCTGTCTACAACTCTTCCTCCCGGATGTGCACCTGTAGGAATAGACCCTTCTGATACAGTAGTAGAAATTCATCTCAATATAGATTGGTATGGGGTGCCTCTTTGTTAATGAAAACCTCAAAGCATGTTAGAGTGTATGACTTTGCTCGACTCCGTGGAGGCTGAATAAAGTTGCAACGTGTAAGTCATCTTTGTTACCATCCAAGCCTTCTCCCATAGAATGGAGGGAGCATAAGAATGCTGTGTAAAAGAATTGACACGGTTTTTATGACCGACTGTTGACCCTGTGTTGTCAGATTCCTAGTAGGTAGGTGTGAGCATGAGAGGGCCATGGCATAGAACCTAAACAGAGGTTGACCTATCTTTCTTTTGGCTATGCAATTTAAGCTCATGGCACCTCATGCAACCAAGAAGTAGCCTCCAAGTTCCCCTAGACTATAAAGTACCTAGACGAAGAGGTATGATGATAGGATTTGAATAGGGAATTGCACATAAAGCCAAAGAGTGAAAAAGAATGATTTTCCCATTGATAGAGTTGTAGGGCTACTAATACTATTTAAGAAAGGGAGTTCAAGAACCCAAAATTTTCCTAGTGAAGCTATTCAAGTGGTTATATAACTGCATGTTGTGATTTAATAATTCCATGCAGAATGGGTTTACCTTTATGTTATATCAAATATTTACGAAGAAGCTTCTATCATCTCACTAGTTAATACATTGGAGTTCCTAACTTTGATATATGATTTTGAGCATCAGTTTTTAGAGAATGAAGACCCTTAATGGACTGTCTCTGGTGTTTGCAGCCAAAAGACCTCATAATTGGAAAAAACTTTTCTTCAGATGTTGCGAAGATGTGGAACAAAGCTGTAGATGGGACATTGGGGAATCTGGTTGTGTATCTCAGCTCACGCAGGTGGTAGGGGACGCTGTTCTTGTTTCTCCTTGTTGCTCCAAATGGACCCTTCATAAACTTGTCCTTTCTAATATTTTGATGCACACATCCAAATTCGTGTAGACAATATATACAACTTGGCATAAGAATATTTTTCATAAAATATGATCCTTTTTTGAAGATATTTCAATTGTTACGGAAGCTTATGGGTGACATGATTTTTTTTCTTTTTAGAATCCATAGTAAATGTGGCTTGTCATGCTGTACTACTGTTTCTTTGCGTATGATTTTTCTATTCTATGAGGAAGCAGTTTTGAGTTAACACCATTCAGTGTCTTCAAATGTTGCATAAAACTCACCTGTGCTCCGCTTTGACAATGTCCTCCATCATTAATGAGAAGTATCTATCTTCAGATTGATGTTATTAAGTTACATTATGCTATTGTTTTCTCATCTACTGTGTACTAATTGTTTTCTCATCTACTGTGTACTTTGGAATGTTAACATGTCATTACTCGTTCCTCGAGTTTGTGCACCACCTCAGATTTTTGATCCTGCCGTTGGGTCGTCCATGGAAATGAGTGGACTTTGTTTTTTTTTTTTTTTTTTACTGTAGACTATATACAACTTGGCATAAAAATATTTTTCATAAAATATGATCCTTTTTTGAAGATATTTCAATTGTTACTGAAGCTTATGGGTGACATGATTTTTTTTTTCCAGAATCCATAGTAAATGTCACTCTCCGTTCCCAATTTACATATTTGAAGCGTATTATTTTCTTGCTTGCATGTTTAGTATATTACATAAGACTATCCATTTTTTGGTTTATCTTGGTTCATGGTTTATGTGTTGGGTTGGTTTAATCATGAGTTGAAACCATAGTCTAAACCTCAAACCCTCCATGTATATAAGCAATCTCTCTTTCATTACTTCATTTTCTCTCTTTTGTGTTTTCTTCTTCCAATTCTTAGACAAGTACACCTTGCATGAGAAATGGAGAAACTTTCTATATTATTGGTTTATTATGTTTGTTGTGTGTTTTTAAACACTTTTAATACTTGGAGTTTTCGGTTTTGATAGATGAATTTGAGTAGATCTATATTTGAAGTTTATAATTTTTATGGGTTCCATGTGTTTTTTTGTGGTTTTGATCTACTAAAACATGGTATTTTAGAAAATTAGTTTTTGGGGTTGATAAAGCACTTTATTTCGAGCATTTTGGCTTTTGGTTCACTTGATACGGAGTTAAAATGAAGTTTTTATGGAGAAAATAATTTTTTGATTTTTTGGAGTTTTCGTCATGGCTGAACTTGCTGTTGGAGAAGAACTGTTCATGTGATTAGCACAATATGCGGTAGAGTGTTGTGCGGCCTGATTGTTATGTGGCTTGATCTCAGTGCCGCATATACCTTCCAGAATGCGTCCATCTTGTTGGATATATGACGGCTTATTTACACAAGTGTCCTTGAACTCCTTGTGTTTTCACTCGACGAATGAATGATAAATTCGCTTAGTCCAAGAGACATCCATGTGGCCGAGTGACCTATGTGGCAAGCAGAGTATGCGACCCCCTTCCTTGGACGCATGATTCTGAACCGTTGGTGCATGTTTATATGATTTTGTCATTTCTCTCTGACACACTTTATTACATGTCACATTAGTCACATCAATCACTTTATGTTACATTACTGACACTTTATTCATTGTCTGTCACTTCGACACTTGCTCCAAGGAGTAGACTTTAACCCTGAGCATGCGGCCTAGAGACATATGCGGTCATGACTTCATATGCGGCCTAGAGACAGATGCGGCCAGGATTTTTCATGCGGCCTAGAGACATATGCGGCCTGGACTTCATATGCGGCCTAAAGACCCATGCAGCCTTGATTGAATGTTTTTCTTATTCTTTTATGATTTATGTCACATCCCGCTCCCAGAATACTGGATAAATATGAGTATTGGCATGGCCAAGCACACATTGTAGAATACCGAAGTAAGCTGCAATGTGCTAAGGTTGCCTAGAAGACATATGGGTAGACTCTAACATGCTATGACGTCAGTCCTAAGGTCGACAAATGTTAGTATCTCAATCCATCAATACAAGTACAAGAGTATATCATAATTGAAAGTAAAAAGACGTTCCAAAATACATACCACATATGATCATGAAGCTAGTGAATACACAATGCTGCACTAGAAGAGTATAATTATACATGATCAAATATACCAGCCATGGTCTAATATATACATCATGTTGACCGAAGTCAGAGAAGTGATCTCAAAATAAAGGGACAACACTGTCTCTAGCTAAAACACCACAAAAAGAAATAACACTACGAGGGGTGGAGGAAGAAAAACCCACTTGCGAGCTCCGGCCGCAGTCCTACGAGTGCGAGCCATCTTGCTGGAAGCCTGGTGGATCCTGATTCTCTTCGGGGTAACATGGCCATGCAAAGCCAGTTGGGTCAGAACCCCAAGCAACAAGTACCACAAAGGAGCCCAAGGTGATAGACCAAACACATTACATCATACAGCAGAACGTGACATAAAATAATACGGATCGAGACTTGTACGGTACCAATGTACTTGTCTTAAAAAATATAACTGGAAGAACTGATAACAAGTGATATAAAGGAATGTAAGGCGATGAGCGGCAATAGGGCATAAAAACTACTCTGGATTAAGACCACAACCCTTAAACCAAATAAGGACCAAGGTTACAGACCTTCACCCGAGCAGAACTTAGCTCCCTAACCACGCATCGAAAGAATGAATTAAAAGGGTCAGTTTAACGAATAGACAAACATTCATTCAACGGCCAAACATGAATACATCTTGCTATAATTAACTAACTATGGTTATCACAAACCTAGTTACTAACTAGTGCATGCTTTGAAGAATATCGCTACTACCTGTAACGCCCCGCAACCGTACGGTGCGTTACGCTGAGTCGGATTGAATGAAACAAATGCTGGTTCCATTTGATTTGTTGGATTTTGGAAATAAGTATTGATTGAGTTGTTTCATGTGCAGATGGCTAGCGGGATCGATAGAAATCAGGTGTTCGTTCAGAACAGTACTGAATAGCTGAGTTGGAAACGATAATGCCGTCTTCCTTAGTCCGATCGGTCGGATGATTTGGAGAGCACGGCCTGCTCGCACAGTCATACCAGTTGAGTAGATCGCGCTTGCATCGGACCACGGGTTCAAGGGATTGGCCGTATCGGCAGGACATGATGCCTAACGGGATCAATCATTGTGAGTGGGCTCTTTCCCTTCTCCTCTACTCCTTCATGCCTAATAATATGGAAAACACGTAAATGGCTTGAACACTTGGGCTGAAACATTGGGAATCACTACACTGAGGCGTGCATAGAGTGTACGCCATTGGCTTGGTAGGATTGTGGCTTGATTTGGTTTGCGCGTTGGATAGTTGGAGCTAGAGTTGGAATATTACATTTAAGGCAGTTGGTTGGATAATTGGGATTATGCTTGGGCAGTTGGAATGATGCATTGAGAGATTGGGAACATTGAGATTTGGGCGAGCGAGCGTGCATCCGTGCACGGGTATCACTTGGTCGCTTTGTCTTGCAAAGCGAGCAGTTATGGTTCAAAACCGAACAACTGCATCGGCGAGGGTGTTGTGCCGCTTGATGGGGCATCGTGCCACGAATGGGGCATTGTGCCACTGAAACGGCATTGTGCCATGGGTTAGCTTTGAGCATGGGTGTTGCACCATTGGAAATACTGTGTTGAGAAGAGGCATTGTGCCTATGGGAATAACTTGTGAATGGTGCCTTGGGCTATATGTTGGAAGAATGGTTATGGATGTGTTGGTTGGATTATTGGCGGAACGAGTCTAGGATCGCTTGGTGGGGCGAGAATGTTCGATCCTCTCGTCATACCTACGTGTGTCTGCATGTCACGGACAACTTGTGCAAGGTTTGGCACTTTCCCCGAAACGGTTTTTATCCGGGGCACTGGAGCCGTTTCGATCCAGAGGGAAACATTTGATTCGCGTTCAGTCGCGATGCATTGCGGGACCTCCAGCGGGGCTTGCTACCCGGGCTGATAGGGCGCGCCGTAATGCTTGAGATATGTCCTTTATGGCTTTGCCAGTGACTTCATATAGATAAGAGTTGGCTTGCTTTTCTTTTGTTGGTTTGGCTTTCGTGTAGGCGCGGCCACCTTGCCTCGGCAAGAGTGTGCACTCGAGAGTGGGATATATATAAACTTTGGTTAAAGATGGATATTGAGGCGAGACTGATGGTTCGATATGTTATCGTGCAAGCGATGACATTGAGTTAGACGGGTCGGCTATATATAAACTGCTTGTCGTTTGGTTTGAGAATGAATGCTAGCATGCTTAAACTGCTTTACTGTTTTCCTTAACATGTCATCCATATGCCATGAAAAGAATCTAGGATTCAACTAGAAAGATCACCATTTAACTGTGTGCATTCACTATTTTACTTAGTGTCGGCTTAGGCGAGTGGGTTACCCCGCTCACCAGTACGGTTGTGTACTGACCCACGTTTGTGGGCATTATTTCAGGTATACAGGCGTAGTGGCGCTGCTTGGATATACGAGGCATGATGTATGAACTGTAAGTACCTTTGTGGACTAGAGAAAAGAGCAAGAGCATTTCATCGTCTCCGTGGCATCGCCTTTGTGGCATTGCCTTCGGGACATTTTATTTGGACCCTATCGTGAGCTTCGCTGCGTATTACTCTGATTGTGTGCTTGGTACACAATACTTGACTTCCGCTGCAACTTGGTTGTTTCAATGATAATATTTGGTGTTTGACAACATCGCCTTGTACGAGCGCAACTCCAGGCTCGTACGGCATCACGTCCCGATGAGAACGATTGTCCTGCGGGAGAGCTGCAACGTGGTGATTCACGTTCAGCGGGGACTATCGAGCTTGCGGGAGATTGGGGCGTGACAGATTGGTATCAGAGCGCCTGGTTTATTTTCTCGGACTTGGTCCTTCGCTTCATCACAAACTCTAAATAGCTTCCGCGTGTCGTCTAGCTCTTGACTCTACTCGGTGCCGCATCGGATGTTTCATGCAATAAGTCTATTTATTGCTAGTTGTAGCTGCATATTATTCTTTGTTGGGTTGCCTTGGTTGGTTTTCGTAGGATCGCTTAGTCTCGTTAGGCGTTGTTGCATTCGTGCAGCAAGTTAGGTGGCGTTGTTGCATTTGTGCAACAAGTTGAGAGCTTTCGTTGGGTTGGCTTGGCTTGTCGTTCTGGGAGTTTCTGATTGCATCAGTGGATCTGTTGGTTGGCAGACGAGATTTGGTTATACGGCATGTTTTGAGTAGAAACATTCGATGAGAATGAATCCTTACACGAGTTGCTCGTCTAGCGATTGTGTTGGATAGAAGTTGGAATTTTGGCTGTGGCGCATCGGTTGAGCAGGTTTGAGTTTGGCTCGGGAATATATGGATAAGTTGGTACGAGTTGCTCGTACAACAAAAGTGTGAAACCGTTGGGTATTGGGTTGGACTATTTGGAAGACAATCATTGCACGATTGCTCGTGTTGAGAAGGTATCAAACGGGTTGAGAAACAGTTGGATAATTCAAGCGTTGCCTGAGTTTTGTGTCAGACTCGAATTGGGAAATGCATGATTATGCATAAGGGATGGTTCGAACGGATCTTGGATCTGTGAAGGAAATTGTAATGCGAGTAGCGACTTGATTCGGAGTGGTATATGGGATACCACATTTTGAACAAGGCATTGGAAACATTTTGGTTGGACATTCAATGGAAATTTCCTGAACGGACTCGTGAAACGAGAATACAAGCTGGTGAGTGAAAGTCGGTATAGTGGGAAGAATGAAAATGGAGCAAGCGAATATTGAGTTGAGCATATCGTGAACGGACTGGTGCAAATGGAAAGCATCGTTGGGCTTAAGTGATGGACGAGATCGGAACGAACAACTGGGATGCGCTTGAACGAGCAATGGGTGAATCAAATGATAGCGAGCACGGACTACGATTTTGGGCAACACATTTGAGATGTTGGTTGAGCAATGAAACACGATCTTGGTTTGGAGGGACAATGCGATGGACTTGAACGGTCTGGAAGGATTTTGGATATTGCTGCTCGAGAAGTTGACTCAGGTTTAGCGGAAGTAGAATTTTGGGCAAGCTAGTGCAACAATGGTAGACGGATTCTCCGGAAGACGTGGACGGATTGAGGCAACAACTAAAGACAAGAATTTATGGCGGACAGACTTTTGAAGATAGCTAAACTTGGGAGCAACGTCGGAGCAAATCACTATGCGGTTTGAGCAAGTTGGACGTGCATTGTAGAATGCGGCAAGGGGATAAGAATTGGAGCAAGTCTTGAGTTTCGAAAATCATTGCAGTGGTAGTGTGAGAAGACGAACATGGCAGTTCGGAAAATTTGATGGATTCAGGGCATAACGGCGGATTGATGGAAGACGGTTTCAAACGAGCACAGTTCTCGAATTGTGGCTCGGATAGATAGCAAGACTCTAGGTGGTTAAGCGGCATTGGTTGACAGATCAGCAGAGGTAGTGCATGAGTTCTCGGATTCGGAAGTTCGCTCGGATGGAATGGTTGGATTTTGATTCGGATTTGCAGATGAGATATAGCATGGTTCATAGTAACTGTCCATCGTGATGATTACAATTATCGAGCGTAGCTTCGGGACAGCTGACCCTAGCGACTTGCCCGCTGAATCGGATATGAATATGGTAGACCCATAGAAAGACCCTTGAGGCGGCATATTTGGGAATACGTCGAGGGCAGATGTGAGCAATAAGATTTGGCCCATTGACTGAGAGATGGATTTGAGAGATCCTTGGGATAGCCTTCAGCTGAAGATGCAGCCGGAAGATCGAAGCGATGGTGGGATTGGCCTAAGTCAACTGATGAGATTCAGAGTCACAGATTTTTGTAGATGGCATCGCCTCTGACTCATCGTGCTCTGGAAGGGAATAGCATTTATATGAATGGACGACTGTGGCGGCTCGTTCAAATCAAATCTTTGCGAATACTGGAAGGGACAGATGTGCCTCAGATTTACAAGATGTCTCGGAACTTAGTCTGGGAAACGTGCTCGTTCGGAAGGCGAAGGTGATATCCTATGCTTCGAGGCAGTGGAAGCAGCGCGAAGAACTATTCCATGCGCAACCTAGGAATTGTGGCGAGTGTGTCCACGTTGAAATCGTGGCGACACTATCCCTTTGGCGTGGCGGCGAGATCTTCGTGGATCACACAAACCTCAATATAGATGTTCACCCTGTGAGGTATTGAGATTGAGGAAGAGGTGTTGGACTGAGCTGATGAAAGCAAAGTTGATATTTGGGTAAGTCGCCTAGATGGGGTAGTATCATTTGAGTTGATCGTTCGGTGCATGAGATATATTTGGAGATGTTGCTAGTACTGATTTCAGAAATAGTGGGATGGATTGAGCTGGAACGCGAACTGATTGAGTCGGTGAAAAAAAAAATCATCATATTGAGAATAGTGCTCAAGCGAACATGTTGGAATGGAAATCAGGATTGGTTCGATTTGGGAGTAAAGCTAATGGATGCCTCGGACATAAAGATACCCTTGTAACTTGTTCGAATTCGCTATCGCAAAGCTCGGCTGAAATACATGTATTTTAGGGACGCCTTAAATATGTGTATCGATCCAAAACTAAGTGATACGAGAAATTCGTATTGAGCTGCAAGGAGGATGTGGGAATATAGAATTTGTACGAGCATTCAACAGAGCGAGATGCTGAGTCTGGATCAGGATAATGTGAGTTGCATAGAGCAGATCCATGGAATTGGATTGTGGCATGTGATAGGAATGAGTACCAGCACAGTTCGTGGACGAACCTGATTCTAAGTGGTATATTATGTAACGCCCCACAACCGTACGGTGCGTTACGCTGAGTCGGATTGAATGAAACAAATGTTGGTTCCATTTGATTTGTTGGATTTTGGAAATAAGTATTGATTGAGTTGTTTCATGTGCAGATGGCTAGCGGGATCGATAGAAATCAGGTGTTCGTTCAGAACAGTACTGAATAGCTGAGTTGGAAACGATAATGCCGTCTTCCTTAGTCCGATCGGTCGGATAATTTGGAGAGCACGGCCTGCTCGCACGGTCATACCAGTTGAGTAGATCGCGCTTGCATCGGACCACGGGTTCAAGGGATTGGCCGTATCGGCAGGACAGGATGCCTAACGGGATCAATCATTGTGAGTGGGCTCTTTCCCTTCTCCTCTACTCCTTCATGCCTAATAATATGGAAAACACGTAAATGGCTTGAACACTTGGACTGAAACATTGGGAATCACTACACTGAGGCGTGCATAGAGTGTACGCCATTGGCTTGGTAGGATTGTGGCTTGATTTGGTTTGCGCGTTGGATAGTTGGAGCTAGAGTTGGAATATTACATTTAAGGCAGTTGGTTGGATAATTGGGATTATGCTTGGGCAGTTGGAATGATGCATTGAGAGATTGGGAACATTGAGATTTGGGCGAGCGAGCGTGCATCCGTGCACGGGTATCACTTGGTCGCTTTGTCTTGCAAAGCGAGCAGTTATGGTTCAAAACCGAACAACTGCATCGGCGAGGGTGTTGTGCCGCTTGATGGGGCATCGTGCCACGAATGGGGCATTGTGCCACTGAAACGGCATTGTGCCATGGGTTAGCTTTGAGCATGGGTGTTGCACCATTGGAAATACTGTGTTGAGAAGAGGCATTGTGCCTATGGGAATAACTTGTGAATGGTGCCTTGGGCTATATGTTGGAAGAATGGTTATGGATGTGTTGGTTGGATTATTGGCGGAACGAGTCTAGGATCGCTTGGTGGGGCGAGAATGTTCGATCCTCTCGTCATACCTACGTGTGTCTGCATGTCACGGACAACTTGTGCAAGGTTTGGCACTTTCCCCGAAACGGTTTTTATCCGGGGCACTGGAGCCGTTTCGATCCGGAGGGAAACATTTGATTCGCGTTCAGTCGCGATGCATTGCGGGACCTCCAGCGGGGCTTGCTACCCGGGCTGATAGGGCGCGCCGTAATGCTTGAGATATGTCCTTTATGGCTTTGCCAGTGACTTCATATAGATAAGAGTTGGCTTGCTTTTCTTTTGTTGGTTTGGCTTTCGTGTAGGCGCGGCCACCTTGCCTCGGCAAGAGTGTGCACTCGAGAGTGGGATATATATAAACTTTGGTTAAAGATGGATATTGAGGCGAGACTGATGGTTCGATATGTTATCGTGCAAGCGATGACATTGAGTTAGACGGGTCGGCTATATATAAACTGCTTGTCGTTTGGTTTGAGAATGAATGCTAGCATGCTTAAACTGCTTTACTGTTTTCCTTAACATGTCATCCATATGCCATGAAAAGAATCTAGGATTCAACTAGAAAGATCACCATTTAACTGTGTGCATTCACTATTTTACTTAGTGTCAACTTAGGCGAGTGGGTTACCCCGCTCACCAGTACGGTTGTGTACTGACCCACGTTTGTGGGCATTATTTCAGGTACACAGGCGTAGTGGCGCTGCTTGGATATACGAGGCATGATGTATGAACTGTAAGTACCTTTGTGGGCTAGAGAAAAGAGCAAGAGCATTTCATCGTCTCCGTGGCATCGCCTTTGTGGCATTGCCTTTGGGGCATTTTATTTGGACCCTATCGTGAGCTTCGCTGCGTATTACTCTGATTGTGTGCTTGGTACACAATACTTGACTTCCGCTGCAACTTGGTTGTTTCAATGATAATATTTGGTGTTTGACAACATCGCCTTGTACGAGCGCAACTCCAGGCTCGTACGGCATCACGTCCCGATGAGAACGATTGTCCTGCGGGAGAGCTGCAACGTGGTGATTCACGTTCAGCGGGGACTATCGAGCTTGCGGGAGATTGGGGCGTGACACTACCGGCACTGTAGTTAATCCGTATGGCCAAGGGTGTAAACTTAAATGCACATTTAACATCACTACAACATAACTTGTTACTTTGGTCATCCAAAAAAATTAAACTTTTGAGTATAAACTTAAACTTGTGATCATAAACTTGCTTTATAAACATAAACTTGTCTTGTAATATAAACTTGTATATAAACTAGTCTTGTAAGTGCCGCAACACGCGTAAACTTGGTCAGTCATGGAGTCCTTGCCTAGCAGGGTTGTTCCATGCTGCATGGGCCCTTAGAGATCGGGGTAGCCGATAATGCAATATTCTTTCCTCCCAATGATCTAGGTAAATCTTATCTTATTTAATCAGTACTAAATTATTTCAAGTTCTCGAGTCATGGACACTTGAGAACTCCCTAGAATGACGAGCCACGAGTACGAGCTTTTCACGAGTTATCGTATTCGCGACACGCGATACATTGGGCAATATGCAGCGATAATATTTTTACGGTGTTGTGAGGATTGTGAACTTGTACATAAACTTATCTTGTGTACTACATGCAAAACTTGTCTGGTAACATAAACTTATATCAACATAAGGAAGCACGCAACAATAATCACTAAAATGAATTATTAAATGGACATTATTACAAGGAACAAAAAAATATGCACAAGGATTCCTGGTCGCATGCGTCCACTGACCGCATGCACCCACTCCTAGGACAAGTGCTGAGTGATGGGTCATAAATGAAGTATCAGTGAAGTAACATAAAGTGATTGATGTGACATGCCATAAAACGTGTTAGGGAGATAAGACAAGAATCATAAAAAGATGTGCCAAACAGTTCAGACTCATGAGTCCAAAGGAAAAAGTTCATGGCCGCATGAACTGCTTGCCACATGGACTGTTTCTCTGGACTTAGCGAAAATTTCCTTCGTTCAGCGGGTGAATACACAAGGAGTTCAAGGACTAGTCCCAGAACACTGTGTAAATAAACAGTCATGCATCTAACGAGATGGACGCATACTGTCAGTGTGCGGCAAGGAGCTCAGGCCGCATAACCCTCTCGGGCCGTATAGCACTCTCGGCCGTATAAGTCGCTGGTTGCATCAAAACTTCGTCTTCTCCAAACAGCAGGTTCAGCCATGTCAGTAACTCCAAAGAAATTCAAAAAATATTTTCTTCATAAATTTTTTATTTTAACTCTGAATTAAGTGAATCAAAAGCTAAAATGCTCGAAATGAAGTGCTCCATCAACCACAAAAACTGTTTTTCTAAAAGACCATGTTTTAGTAGATCAAAACCACGAAAAATATATGGAACCCATTAAAATCCTAAACTTCAAATTCAGATCTACTCAAATATACTCATCAAAATCCAAAACTCCAAGAACTAAATATGATTAACAACTCAAAGATAACATTTTCCATCAAATATTTTTTTAAAACTATATATATATATATATATATATATATATATATATATATATATATATATATATATATATATATATATATATATATATATAATCTGAAATCCAACGACCTCTTCCTAGTTAGGTCAGGTGCACGGGTTGAGGGAGAATAGAGCAAGGAATAAAGAAGGTGAAAATGAAGAAGAAGGAATAAGGAGAGAAGAGAGAGAGAAAAGCTCATATATATATATATATATATATATATATATATATATATATATATATATATATATATATGCACACACACACACACTAAAGGCAAAAGTTAGGAGGGGTTTGGTTCATGGGCTCAAGGGTTTAACCCAAATGGCCAACTAGGGTTCAAATCTAAATACGGGTCCTAACATGAGTCAGTGGCACAGCCACGGGTCTATTACTGGTCTCGGGTAGTCTCCGCTACATGATAAAATCCAAGATACAATATATAATATAAAATATACATGCACAAAACTATCAAACACCATGAAATAAGAGAAAATTAAATACCAAAAATACAGGAATACAAAGTCTGGAACATGGTGTGACAATTTATATTTGGGTTAATGCTTGTGTTATGATTCTAAGAAAGAATGGATTTAGTAACCAGACCTCGTGCCAGACATGACAATGAGCTAAGATTGGCTATGAACTTGGCATGAGTTAAACTAAAATTTCAGTATGAACCAGACTAAGTGGATAGTGACTAACCGGCTATGTGCATGACATAAGCATTCGTGTTACAATGAGATCTTGATTCATGTGACCCAATATATAATTGATAATTGGACTCGAATACTGTATCTGTGCTGATACCACTAGTGGCTAATAATTGATCATGATTTAATGTGCGTCGAGGTACGACACATTGTGTTATGTGTTAAGTGATTATATTTGGGTTGTGCATCGAGAATGCCTCCAAATTCCTGAACGCGTGATACTATAAATATATATTATTTTCCCAGCACGGACATAATAAGCAAGTCAACTACCAAAGCGTGGCTAGGATATTGATTGACTGAATGTTGCATACACGCTCGGGTGAATCCAGACTGAACTTTCATGGATTCGTATCTAGCGTGCCTGTACTTTGTACGACATCTTAAAAGAAATTCTCATGTGACCACGCCTTGAGATTTCGAATACAATATATGGCTAATTAGGTAACTTAAAGTGGTAGTAACTATTGGAGGAAACGGTATCCCGAGATCATGGGCTGTGGGCTGGTCACCACAGATACTGTATATCATCCGCCTTATTGGAGTGCAATAACTGACCTATTATAAATAACACCGAGCCATTGTCTCCCTATAGGAGCATTGGAACCGCTAATACTGTGTTTTAGCACAGTGGACCTACGGGGAACTGGTGCATCATGAAGTGCCTGTATATTCCTTATTTGACTCGGTTAGCTCATGTTCAAAAATGGCGTGATATGAGGATACCTATTATGCATTATTTTTAAGATAACCTCAGACTCCACAAATAGCAAGCCGTACAAGTGATTGGCCGATATAAAAAAAATGGACTTGGTTGTGATTGTATTATTCGGTTAGTGTAACGACCCATTCCGTTCAAGCGGACAACCGATTCAAATGGCGCAAGTGCAACGATCCGATCCGCTTTGCTCAGCGAGAAGACTCATTTGAGGTAAAGGATTCCAGACTTGGCCCTTTAGGAGTTCAGACTTAGACTTTCAAAGGCTCGCTCGGAGTATCGCTCGTGTCAAATCTGACAAGATGTGTCTATCTTAAAGAACACAACCTGACAGGGATGAAGAGTCATGATTGTCATGTGTTTATGGAGAGGTTACTACCTATTGCTCTGAGAGAGATGTTGCATCATCAAGTATGGACTCCGTTGGCCGAATTATCTATATTCTTTAGAGATTTGTGTTCAAGCAAGTTGACGGTGTAACATTTAATAGAACTTGAGGAGAAGATTATATTGACATTGTGCAAGTTAGAAATGGTGCTTCCCTCTCCCAATTTTTTTGATAGTATGGAGCATTTGCCAATTCATCTTGCATACGATCACGTGTCGGTGCTCCCATCCATTATCAATGGATGTATCCATTTGAGAGGTATAAATTGATTAGTTTGTACTATTAATTTCTTTACTCAAATAATTCTAATATTTTATGTGTAGGTATCTATATCACCTAAAGAAGAAAGTGGGCAATAAGGCTCATGTAGAAGCTTCGATATGCGAAGTATATATCATTGAGGAGGTTTCAAACTTCTGCTCCATCAACTTTGATACTCATATCAGAACAAATCGTAATAGAGCCCCAAGGAATGATGACGATGGGGTTGATGAACCGAATAGTGTAATCTGCACTATCTTCAATTTGGGAGGCAAGCCTACAAATGCTACTAAAGTACAGTGGTTGGAAGACGATGAGTTTGAAGCCGCTCATCGGTATATATTATTAAATAGTGGTCTTGACGAGATGCTAGATATTGAGAAGTAAGCGACACATCTTTGTTACATATTTAAATTATGTATATGCTTGGAAAAAAAATGCTCTAACTATTCTCCTTACTATCATAGTACTTTTAGAGTTGAGGTAAAAATGGAGAAACCTACTATTAATGATGATAATCTTGCTAGAGAGGTTGATACAAAATTTCTATCGTTGTTCCATAATTATGTACGGATCCTAAACATTAAGCATTCTAAATTTAGCATTCCAACCAATCTTTGTCTAATGTCTATATGATACGCGATATTTCAGATTTTTCGTCCTGGTACGGAGTTACAGAATGAACGACATCGAGCATTAGCTATCAGACCAAGCAAAAGGGCAAAGTGTCGAATGGATACACCAGCAATGGCTTCAAATTTAGAACCACTGATAAGCCTATTAATCAACCATTTGTCGATGAGAAGGCTAATTATACAAAGAATTCTAGAGTATGTGTGAGGGGTTCAGTTTATGATGATGATCCATAATTCGACTATTACGGTGTACTAAGAGATATCGTGGAGCTGGAATACTCTTATGAGATAAAAATTATGTTATTTAAATATGATTGGTTCGACATAACACCCACGCAAGGATGGAAAATTGATAACCAGTTTGGGTTTGTTGATATAAATTATGAAAAAAAGATATGTAGGTTTTGAACCATTTGTGTTGGCTAGTCAAACGGTTCAAGTGTATTATACGAGCTATCCTAGTCGATGACGCAATAATAAGGATTGGTGGACTGTATGCAAAACTAAAGCTAGAAATATATATAATGTTGGGAATCTAGCATAACAGGAGGATGAGGTGGTCATGCCTCAACCTACATATATGAGTTTGGCCAGTGTTGATGGTATGGAGGTTGATGTTACCATAGAGGATGATAGAGTTAATGAAAAGATTGACATAGAAGATTTACCTCATATGGAGGAGGACTCTGGTATGGAGGTATCGGACGAGGAACATGAATTAGAAGATGAAGGTGATAGTGAAAGTGAAAGTGAAAATAAAAATGAAGATGAAGATGGAGACGATTCAAAAAATGATTCAAAAGACAATTCGAAAAATGAAGAAGATTAGTACATACACACATATGCATTAGCTTAGATTATTTATTTATTTAATGATACGGTTATTATTTATTTCATCATCACATTAATATTTATTTGTTTTATCACACCATCCATTACTTTATAATGCCTTGATGTCACTATTTTTATTTGTTTTATAACTCCATCTATTATTTACTGTCAGATTTGTTGGCCCAATAGTTATGTTGAGTTTTTGAATATGGCTAATCGATTAAGTTTAACATTATGGTAATCGATCAATCATTATAGTATCTTCTACTGAAACTCAGCATTGTCCAGATATGTAATATTTGCTTCTGTATATTTCCTTGTTTATCTAACATGTATTTGAAGAAAGCAATAAGCAAGATCATTAATGGACATATGCTATATGACGATGAGCCAAAGACGGCGTTATACCAAAAGATTTTATCCAACCGCCTACGACTTATCCGGAGCCTGCACCCAGGGGTTCCGCTGCCCGGTCAACGAACGGGGGTCGAGGGTGCAGCGCCCCTCGTGGAGGTTCGGGGGCGAAGACCCGGAAAGGTATTCAGATTACCATATCTGGTTATCTTTGGACAACTGTCATCAAGAAAAAAGCGTCTTCAAGTCAGCAGACGTTTCAGAAGTTTGGCGTCATCAGTGCACTTGCTTTTCATATGTAATATTATATTTTATTTGATTCTAGGAGTTATGTAAGTCGAGTCGCACTGGCAACTAGAAAGTAAATCAGTCCACTCAAATAAACCAACGAACCTATCCACCAAATCATGCCACTTTCATTAACAAAGTCTATCATACTTAAAAACTGAACTCAGACCGAATTCATGCCGAACTCAGTTACTCTTTTGGTATAAAATCAACCAGTTCAATTAGCTCCTGATTTCCTGGCCCAACGTTCAAATATTTGAATTAAACCCCATCCGAATTTTGGCTAAATTCTGTTTGCCAACACATTATAAATATGATTGGATTTCTACTTCCTACTCACTCAACTATTCTTAATTCTTCTATCCTATTGTGAGCAAACATCCGAGCATTAACTTTTCCATCCCCAAGAGCAACTTTCTAGCCTTCCTAGTGCCAAGTACGATTTTGGTCTAGAAGTCTACAGAGTTGTAAAGAGCTTGGCTCCATCAGTTTCTCTCTCTCTCTCTCTCTCTCTCTCTCTCTTTAGCTGTGAAGTTGCGAGACTTCGGATCAAACCTCGTGGGTATAAAGAAGTGGCAAGCCTTCGTATCAAAGCTTGTGATTCACTATTGGTGATTATAGTGGATAAAACTCCGAGCTTGAGTTCTCGAGACTGGACTATTCCTCTCATAGGGAAACCAATATACATCTTGGTGTTAGCGTTTTCTTTCTCTCTCTACTTTACTACTTTACTTTACTGTCTTTATATACACTGTTAGTTAGTATCTGCCTTCATTCTGATAATCTTAAATTGGGTAGATTATCCCGCTGCACTCTATTCTCCCCCTAGAGTTGCTTTACGATCCTTCAATTGGTATCAAAGCAAGGTTGGCAGTTGTCCTTCAATCGGTATCAGAGCTAGTGCTCTTTATATAGGAACTATTACTCATACCAATTGCTCCTACAATTGGTATCAGAGTAAGTTCTCTTGATATTTGGCTTAACATCCTAAGAGACTTATGGCAAATGTTAGATCTATCCACACCAACAATGGTGAAGGCCAGTCCACAAATATGTCACCTCTATTTGATGGTACTAACTACACATATTGGAAGACACATATCAGTTTCTACCTAAAGTCACTTGATTTTGACCTTTGGAATATAGTAGTAGAAGGATACAAGAAGCCACCTAGAATAGTCATAGATGGCAACCTTGTAGAGAAACCTCATGATAAGTACACAGACACCGAAAATAAATAAGCTAGTCTTGATGCTAAAGCTATTAACGCTCTATTTTGTGCTGTAAACAGAATTGAATTTAACATGGTCTCCACTTGCGAAACTTCGCACGAAGTATGGAAACTTCTTGAGGTCACTCATAAAGGAACCTCCCAAGTGAAAGAATCAAAAATAAGTCGTCTGACACAAGTGTATGAAGCATTCAAGATAAAGCAAGATGAGACAAGCACTCAAATATTTACGAGATTCATCGACATCGTCAACCCTCTATTATCTCTTGGCAAGGAGTACAGTAATCATGAAAATATTCGCAAAGTACTCAGGGGACTCACCAAGAACTAGAATTCCAAGGCCACTACAATCATAGAAGGGAAGGATCCCACCACGATGACCCTCGAGACGCTCATGGGTAAGCTGATGACTCACGAGCTGGATCTTAAGGAATTTAAAGAACCCACTCCAAAGGAGAAGACAATTGCTCTCAAGGCGTATCACAAGAAGGTCACAAATTATGACTCTGACGATAATGAATCTCAAGATAAGGAAGTTGACCTGATCACTAGAAACTTCAGAAAATTCTTAAAGCTTGAGAGATCAAAGATGAAGGAGATTAATGACAACAGTGATAAAGCGCATATACGCTACAACTTCAAAAGGTCAGGCCACATGTTGAAAGATTGCTCCAAAGCAAAAAGAGAAAATCGATATGAACGATCAAACAAAGAAGAATTTTTGTCACACAAATATGCAAATACAAGCATCTGGTGTGAAAGTGAAGCTATTGATTCGGAAGAAGAAAGTCCTCGACATGCTGCAAATGTATGCTTAACAGCATTCACTAACGAGGTAAAAGATAATCCTTTACTTAAAGAGTTTTCTTATAATAAATTATCTGATGCTTTCAATAATTTATTTGAAGATCACAAGAAGCTTATGGATAATTATAAGCAAGCCAGAAAAGATATTAAATTTTATCAGCTTGAGAATGAAAAGCTTACTTGTTTACTAAATGAAGCTAGAGACTATTTCTCTTCTGATGATTCTATTTATATCTCCAAACTTAATCTTAGCTTAGAAGAAGCACTTGACTGCTTTGATGAAAGTAATCAAAAAAATGCTAAACTTAAGGACTTAAAATAGTAGAAGGAGAAGTACTCTAATGCCTCACTTATAATTGATGCTCTTACTGCTAAATATGATGATTTATATGCCACCTCTAAAAGTTAGAGATTAGATTGAAAAAGCAGGTCATACAACCTACTACTCAATATAACACGAGATATGTGGCTAAACAAAAGAGCACTCACAATAAGACACCAGCAAGCAAACCAAATGCTTCATACTATCATACATGTAGAACACAACATACTTCACATAATCATGCATTTTATTAAAAATATCCACGCAAGACACGTCACACCACTTCACATACTCATCCTTCTATATCCAAAACAAATACCTATGCTACATGTCATTATTGTGGTTTAAAAGGACACATTACACATCGGTGTAAGACTAAAAAATTGGTTGATATGAATATTTATAAGTGGGTTCCCAAAGCTAACAAATATGGATCCAAATCTTGGATACCAAAGTCTCTGCCTAATGATGTAGGTAGAACACTTTGTGTCAAATTTAGCACCAAGAAGAATGTTGGTAATTTCAAAGCTACAAAGGTCATCTACCAAGCAATTGCACCAACATAAGTATGGCCACTTGAGCTGTCAAGCCCCAATTTTTGCTAAATCGATAATCATCCCCCAGGCATGATATCATGCATGCGTAAGGCGCACGTGCACAAAGCATAGACATAATGATATACTTTAGAACAAATGCAACAGAGTACGCAAATAAGATATCACACTTTAAGATATAGAAAAGTTCTCTTTATTGATAATGAACATCTGGTTACAGACTCTTGACCCAAAAGTAGTAAAAATGTTGCACTGACTTACAACTTGGACGCAAAATGAGATAGCCGATCCATAAATTATATCCCTTACTAATAGTTTCAAAAGCACAAAACACCTTGGGTGCGAGTTAACACCATTGCCTAGGAGCTTCAAAAAAGAAAGTGCGAGCTCCTTTCTTGATTATTTATGTGGGTTCCAAAAGTCACAACACGAATGCGGCTGATCAGGGGAGGGTTAGAGAAAGCTTCAGCTCCTCGCCACGTTGCCTCGACTTAGGGAACCTGTTGCAACGAGAGTCAGTACTTTAAAATGTACCGGTGAGGGCAAGCTAACACAACATACCAAATCAACATCATATTTATATGAACATGCAACATTTTTATTATGTGATCTTTCTATCTTGCCTTGGTTTAATTCTTCATATATGATAGAACGGAATGATATAACAAAATGCGCCACCGTTCGGTGAATTTACTTGTACCGTCTGAACCACCTGTATAAAACTTACCATGAACTTTTCTGCCACGAAGACATAGTTAGTCTGCACAGTTTAAATATACATAAAGATCACTGTCTTAACTAGCCGTCATTGACCATAGTCTGGGTAGATGATGATGCTTGCAGTACAGGTAGCGCGCCCTGCTACAAACTCCCGCCTCACCCGTGCTAAGTTGCTGCCACGACTAACTGATATTCCGCCCGGGACAAATCGGCCCTGGTGCCCCGACAACCGTTCCCAGGAACCAAAATCCTTGTGCACAAGTTATCCATGACCATTGACGATCTGAACACTAAGTTAACATACGAAGTATTTCAAACATCAATATGAACAAACTACTTTAACACAATGCGATGGCATAGTCTACTGGCTGATATGATCAATTCACAAGTTATGTACTATCCATTAAACAGTTATAGATGAATAAGTTCTAACTATAACTGAACACAAAATAGCTATATATATAACGGACATGCACGCATTAATGTGTTCGTTTGAGAATTCTATGTGACAAGCATTATAAGTGTTTCAAGTCTACTTCTTCCTTATTCTGACTCAATTTTTATTCTTTTGGTATCGTTGATCGGAATGCACAAATGATTCAATTTAGTTGGAATAAAGACTTAGAGGAAGGGTGCAAATTAGGAGTAAAGATACTCATAAGTTGGTGAACTGGGAAGAAAAAGGGAGATCTTCAAGACTCCGCTTACGCGTCGCCTACACGATCACCTGCACGCACCAATAGATGATAAATATCTCCTGCTTCGATCTCCAAGGGTTCGATACGAAATAAAAAATCCAAAGAACGAAGACAATAAAATCCATCAAAACCGTTCAAGAAAAACACAAATAAAAAAACCAACAAAAAGACAACCAAGCGGCATCGAAAATGGAAAAAGAAACCAACGCAATGGAAAGGCCCCTCTCGACTCTGTCGTCGAGTCCTTCCTTGAGGCACAATCCATTGAATGTGGGATCTAATTCAAAAGAAACCAATCCATAATGAGGAAAGGATCTTGATTCAATCTGTCCCAATCGAACGATACCAAGTATTTCTTAGCCGCGCTCCCTAAATAGGGGAACGAGTCACTACATCTTGACCAACTAACAAAAAGTTTCATCCTCGAAACTTAGGAATAGAACCTACCCCTAGGAAATAATGAGGAAAACTTTTCTCTCATGTCTGATTCGAGTTCCCAGGTCGATACCTCGACTGAGTGGTTTCGCCAAAGAACGCGCACTAGCGAGACTGTCTGATTCCGTAACTGCTTCTCTTTTCGATCTAAGATCTGAACTGGCTCTTCGGCGTACGATAAGTCTGCCTGCATATCCAGCTGACCAAAGTCTACCACGTGATTCGGGTCATGCACGTACTTTCTAAGCTGTGACCCATGGAAACTATCATGCACTTCTTACAGTGCTAGTGGCAATGCAATTTGATAGGCAACTGAGGTGACTCGTTTGAGAACTTCGAACGGGCCAACGAATCTCGGACTTAACTTTCCTTTTACTCTAAATTGCATGACTCCTCGCATGTGTAACGACCCATTCCGCTCAAGCGGACTGTCGATTCAAACGATAAAAGTACTAATGACCCGACCCACTTTGCTCAGCGAGAATACTCGTTTGAGGCAAAAAAATTTCCAGACTTGGCCCTTCAGGAGTTTCGGCTTAGGCTTTCAGAGGCTTGCTCGGAGTATCGCTCGACCGAGGGAAATTATCGATAAGGTGGGTGGCTACGATGAACTTGTCTTTGCTTAGCCAGCACACTTAAAATATGGATGATATATGCTACGCTAGGTAAATTACCCCCTGCATGCTAATAAAGAATACAATGCCCCTAGCTAAAGATATAATCCCAACTTATATTGCTTGTGTTAGAATATAGAAATAAAACTTGGCTTATAAATGGACCATCCTATGGGGATATCGTTCAGGAATAAGATAAGTCAGACTTAGAATGACAACCGATAGAAACATTATCAGATTTATCGCTTAGGCGAATACAGAGAATCGTGCTTGGATTATGGGAATTAGCTCGAACGGTATTTCGTGTCGGAAGATACAAATCGAATATGGTTCATTTCGATGACTATCAGCAAAATATATATACGAGACTAAGATTTATCAAGCGATGTTATGTATCGTACGAGAATTCTAAGAAAAACTCGACGAATACGCTAGCGATTGATGTGAACATCGATTGAGAATTTGATTAGGTGACTCAATTTTGATTGGTGTATGGATCATTTAGAAATATCCAAACGGATTCATAGGTCTCGTGCGATAGTCGGATTGAACGATTGAAGAATGTCTTGAATAAATGATAAGGCTTCTATCGAATAGGGATTCATGAAAATGGAAATCGATATCTTGGTTAAGAAAACTTGTTGAAAACTTGGAGTATCGTGCGATCGATTTTGGATTGAAACAAACAGATTGAACTTGAATACAATATCACTTGAATAGGAGTTAGCCCGAGAAAGAATATTGTAGTTCGATGAAGAGGTAAGCGATAATGGATTTGGCTTGGAGTTCGGAAGAACGATCTTGAAATCTAGTTCGAAATGATAACCTTTGAAATTATTTCCAACGAGAACGATTATCCTACGGGAGCGCCGGCGTGGTAATTTCACGTACGGTAGGTATGATCGAACACACGGAAACATGTTCGATGATTTTCCAAACGAACTCGATGAATATACCGTATCGAAAATTGATAGAATTTGGCTTGAATATTTGAAACTAGTTGCTTGGGGAATGCTAGAAGTAAGATAATGGATTTACCGAACGGTAACGTTGAAGTTGGATGATTTTGCCAGACGAATTATAATCACTGCATGAACGGATATGACTTGGTTGATTTTATATATAACTTGGATGGAGCAAAAGTGAAATGATAAGGTGTCTTGATCATTTCGAAGATAACCATAATGTTCAAACGTTCTTGTCTTGTGCGAGCGTAACTATATGCTCGTGTATGCGTCACGTCCGGATTAGGACAATTTTCCAGCGGAAGCGTTGGTGTGGTGATCTCAAGTCCAACGAGGGTGATCGAACTTGCTGAAGACCGGAGCGTGATAACTAATGGATCGTCTTGACTTGTAGTTCGACAAGATAAGACGAATTTGGAAATACAAGTGAATCAAAAATGTTTCAGTGATAAGTTAGCCTAGAACTTGGAGTAAATCAGGCTTGATAGTTTCGTGAACGGATGCATAAATCTTGTTGGACGACTGAGAGTTATAAACAAAAGGTTTAGAACTGAATCTTGGCTTGGTGGTCTAGACTTGGAATGGATAGGAATTCTATCAAAACATGTTTGGAGAGATAGACTATGCAAATCACTAGGCTTGTCCTACAAATTGGATATATCATAAATTTTATTGAACGAACTCGAACCCCGTGCAAACGAACGTGTTATTGTGTGTAGGATTATTTGTGCTCGATATTTAGAAATCTGAGTGAAAATGAGCTTGGGTAGAATACCCCGTAAAAAGGAACAATGGTTTAACCCTAAAAATTGGGGCAAGCATCGTGCGACAAATTTGCACGATGAATCGTGTGCTTAAAATTGTACCTATGACCTTGTGAGCTGACCTAGTAATTAGGCAGACAACCCTGTGTCGAGTGAAAGAACTAGTGTGATCGACTTTATCATATTGCTTGAATAAAGCTACAAAACTAGGGCAGCAAGACTTAGATTTAGATTTGGAACGGTAACATGGGCTATGTTTGACCCGAATGAATAAACGCTGGTCGGTTAACTCGGATAGATCGTGCTTAATGGTTGTGCAAAACTTGATTTGATTTAGAATAAAAATAGACTTGGATTTGATTGACCATGTTGGAAGTATCATCATGATTCATAAAATGAGAACCCTTAAGATTTTCGCAAGTACCTTATCCGATTTTACTATCTCTAAGTTTGGTTGAATGCATATGTTTGAGGGACGCCTTGAACGTGTGCACGATCTAAGACTCAATGATATGTGAAACTCGAGTACTAAGACTTCGCTATCGTCAAGTTGGTGACATGCATATGTTTGAAGGACACTTTGAATATGTGCACGATCCAAACTCACGATATGCTGATCTCGAATGCTAGTGTAAGTGAATATCCGCATGGACAAGTATAACGACTTGTATAAGTTGCCTCAGCCATAAATCATCATTCAATATGGATTGAAACGTATCCCGCATTAAGCAACATGTTTCGAGCTAAGGCGCAATGAGACCGACCCAACCTACACGCGACACGGTATAAGAAATGCATAGGAGATTTTGTTCGAACAGATTTAGTGGTACCGATTTCTATGCTTGGGACAGATTCAATAGTGCGATAGAACGGCCTGCGCTCAGGAAGTCTCAAGGACGAGACTTTTTCTGAGTGGTGTATAATGTAACGACATGTTCCGCTCAAGCGGACTGCCGATTCAAACGGCAAAAGTGCTAATGACCCGACCTGCTTTGCTCAGCGAGAATACTCGTTTGAGACAAAAGGATTTTCAGACCTCGGCTTCAGGAGTTTCGGCTTAGGCTTTCAGAGGCTCGCTCAGAGTATCGCTCGGCCGAGGCAAATTATTGCTAAGATGGGTGGCTACGATGAACTTGTCTTTGATTAGCCAGCACACTTAAAATATGGATGATACATGCTAGTCGCTAGGTGAATCACCCCCTGCATGCTAATAAAGAATACAATGCGCCTAGCTAAGGGAATAATCCTAACTTGCATTGCTTGTGTTAGAACATGGAAATAAAACTTGGCTTATAAATGGACCCTCGCATGCTACCATTGTCTTGTGCAAGTAGACCCCGCTATGCCTCAAGTAGAACATTATACTCTTCGTACTGCACTATTTAACTTGCTTATACTGCACATCCCATAGATAATGTCGCTCACTATGTCCCTTTACAGTTTCGTTCCTCGCTTTACCCTAAACCCGGACCAAAGTGAATGCTTAAGTTTCAATGTAAATGCATGCTTGCATGCTTATATATATATATATATATATATATATATATATATATATATATATATATATATATATATATATATATAAACTTATACTTGTTGTCTCGCCTTAATGTTTGCCACATGAAACTTATGCCACAATCAAGAATACATTATCTTGCCTTGTATTCATCTAAACCACCGGAAGACTATCTAATAGTCATTCCGTGCAAGTATGATCATTGAAAGTATTCAAGACCCTTAGGTCGCCAAGGTATTTCCCAAACTAGGGGACAACATCAATGGAAAGTTAAGCAAGATAATATCACAACATCTTTGGAAATCAATACTTGTTCTGTACCAAATCTGACTGCTCAGGGAGTCGATACTGTACTGACTGAACTAAATTTGTAACTGTATTTGTACCTATGAAAATCTGAAAAACTTGAGGATACGCATGGTTACAGACAACTTGTGCACAAGGTAAATTTTTGGATCTAGTTTCGTGGACGGTCCTCGGGGCACTGGGGCCGATCCAATCTAGACGGAGCCTTCTGGTAGTCGTCTATTATGGGCGGAATGGGTGCAATGCCAACTGTTCTTCTTGCATACCATCTTTAGCCTCAAGACTACACCGTCCTTTATGGCGTCATGCCAGTGACCTTCTGTTCATATAGATTAAGTTGGATCGATTGTGGCAACCCGCGTGCGAGTCATTGCATTATAGGAAAATACTCTGAGTAACACATATATACCTATAACTGCATATAAAATACCTGAACAATCATGGGTATAAGACACTTGTGCATATGGAACACTTGAACATCTTCTGCAATGCTCCAGATAATCTGTGTAACTTGTAAACACCCTGATTTTCAGAATAAATTTTTAAATAATATTCCTGGATTTTTGGTAATTTCTGGAAAAGAACCAAGGTATTTAAGGATTTTTAAATGCAGTTATTTGGAATTAAAATATGATGGGAATAAGATTTTGCGGTGTAAAATGAAAAACCGGATATGTGGTATTTTTCGGTGAATTAATTGGACTCCGGAGTAGCGTTTTAAGCCTTAAAACTATTTGATAATTAAACCAAACCCAAACTCGAACCAAACCGGGTCGGATGGGACTGCCCAGCCCGAGATCCGCTCACCCGAGCCCTAAAACCCCAAACCGGGTCAGAAACACTGTTCCGACCCGGCGGCGCCGTATAAAGACCCTCGAGATCCGTGTAGCCCTAATCACCCCCGCCGCCTTCTTTACCTTTGCCGCCGAGACCCTCATCTCCACCCCAGGCCACCTGACTCAGCCGATCAACTCCCCTCCACCGCCGCTCGACGCCGAGTCCGCCAGTCCCTGCCCCCTTGACCCCGATGCCTCCCATCGCTGCCGCCCTGCGACCTGCGGTCGTCGACCAAGCCCCGCCGACCTCACAGCCGGCCGACTGACCGAGCCTGACCCTCGGTGCAGCGGTCCAAGCACAGCCGGCCGACGTTCCCTCCGCCCAGGTCGACGAGCCGACTCTGCTCCACCTGGCGAGCCTCCCCTCGCCGACCAGAGCAGCCCCTCTCCGCCGGTTCATCGACGGAATCCTGGACCCTAGTATGGACACAGCAACTCGGTCGCAGGACACGGAGTTGACGCTCGGACGCGTGAAAACTCAGGTTCACGGAGCCCTGTTCAGGTACCGATTTCTCTCAACTCGCAACTCCAATTTCGATTCCTTCAGTTTCTATGCGTAGACTGTATAATCCTCTCGGTGCCTGTGCAACCCGCTCGGTGCATCGCGTCCTGTGGTGATCGCACACCGCGATCCAAAAACAGGAAAAATAATGCTCTATTTTACCCCGGAACTGAGTGCGCCCCGCCAAACGGGACGACTTGGTCGCACGCGGTCTTTACCGAACCGTGCGCGACGTTGATACGGTGGTATGGGATTTCGCAGAAGTCAATTCGGAGGTGCGTGCACCCCGGAATCAACGCGTATCCGCGAACAACACCTCGTATCCGACTTTTCTGAAATATGCTGTAACTTTGTGTACACACGTCGGATCGAGACAAAACTTATGCCATCGGACTCGTAGCAATACACTGGTCTTGTGACCCAAGTTTGGTCCGATTCTGAGAACGTTGATAAAATCGTGTATCGTGGGCCCCACAGGCTCCACTTGACAGGTGATTTTGTGATCGGCTCATCGGAATCCAATTCTGGAAGTTCCGTTGGGTTCGTATCATCGTTCCTGACTTGTAGACACTGAGTTTGAGGAATTTGGAGACCTTTGACCCTGACACGTTTTTCGGTGCAAAGTGGCCCACATGTGGACTCCGCTTTGGCCCGGAAATGTCATTTTTGCCCCTGTGTCCAAATTGGACGTAAGGACAGGCGTTTCTAGCTATTTGACATCTTCTGAGACTGTTGGTGATATTTATTACAGCTTTTGGAGTATTACCTACCGGATCCACTGATTCAGGGACAGTTGTTGATATTCAAACATCAGGCAAGTGTACCTTACCAAACTCTGCAGTATTGTTATATATTTTCCTTGCTTCATTATATTGCTGTGCATACTTAACCTAGGACCGTGTGACATACTTAGCGTCCGATTACTAGTCGGGTGCCAACACTGTACACGGTGTTGGGTACTGTCATCTAGAGATGGACATTCGTGACCCTTTATACTCTCGTACTTGTCTTACCAAGTATACTATGACACAGGACACTTGACACTATTCATGAGACAGGATTTTTCTGAGATATTCGTGGTGATCCTGTATAGGATGCAGGACATGGACATTGTATTCTTAGATATAGTATGACTGGTTGCATTAGATATGATCCCGCTTGACATGGACATGAGACGTTGTGGTCATGATAGGCGTGGTTACATTGGGTGGGGAGAGACACACAGGCTACAGGCTGTTCCATATATATATACATCCACTATTATTGAGAGGTCGTAGACTCTCGGAGCAGAGCTAGACCCACTACCGGTTATTACCACTACCGGCTCCCCGATACAGAGCTTGTAGTGGCCCAGCCTGAGTACTCGTGCTGCTCTCACTTGCATTTTTACTTAGATGGTTACTTACTTGCCCTATTTATTCTATTTATTTTTTGTACTGCATTTATTTTGGCATGAGCTTTCTTGTACCTTGCTATGTCCCCTGAGGACCTGGATCCGGATTATGTCCCCAGGATTTGAGGACGAGATCTATCCCGAGGTATACGGGACCGAAGCAGGAGCTGATCCAGGAGCTGTACCGCCATCCGAGGATGAGGTGTTAGCCGAAGACTTCTCCTGAGCATCCATATTTTATGCTCTGTATTTATTATTTATTTCAGTCATTTACTTTCTGGTCTGTTGAGCCATTGTATCAGATATTTATCGGGTTGTTCCCCGAAGCACTTTGTTGAGATTAGCATATGATTTACATTCCTTATTTATTCTATGGATCAGATTTTATATCTTGTTTGGATGAGATTAGTTGTGCCATAATTGTCGTAGACTTGTTATATTACAGCTTAAGTATGCCCTGGTGGATCCATTAAATTGGGTTATCCATCGGTGCGTACTGCTGGCCATTATCACGCGTTCGGTCCCACGGTATTTGGGACTGGGGCGTGACATAACTCGTGCACCCGAAATATAAACTCGCTCAGTAAATTTGTGTTTGCATATGATATTGCCCTTGGATTCACTTCATTAAATATGCTCGTGCTTGTTTAACTTGGTTTGCCTTGGACAGGGAAGGACAAATGGTAAGTTCGTAAGTCTCGTCGTGTTCCTTATATCGCACGGCGTACTGCCACACGAGATAGGCTATTCATCATTGCCATAAAACTGATCCTAAGGCAAGAATAGAAAGATAACTTAATAGATGGTGCACGTAACCTATATAACATGCTTAGATTTGTCGAGCGAGCGAGAAGCCTCTCCATCAGTGCATTCATGTACTAATAAACCACCATATTGCTTGAAGGGTACGAAAGAATCTCGTTCGGTGTAGATGCCTCCTTCGTGCGTGCTAAGGCATGGAGTTCACTCTTAAGCCTTGGAGCATTGCGTCCGGAACTGAAATACATATACAAAACATAATTTTGAAATATCGCCTATGTGTCATTCCACAAATATAGCCACTTGGCATGCTTTTACTGTTTCAGAGAGAGGCTTAAGAGAATTATAATCTCGGCCAAGCGTCGCCTGTAACACTTGTTAAATATCAATAAGAGTTTGCTTTACTTCTATACTTGTGTTATGCAATGCTTCCTCTATTGACGACTCTGTGAACTTGTTACCAATCGCCTATGCATTTATTATTCTGTTGCACTCAGATAATCTGTACAACACTGTGGCTTAGATCTCTTACTGCATGCATGGACCACGGCCTTGTAAGGACACGACTTAATCTCATGCGACATCACGCCCAGATGGGTCAATCGATCGTCCCACGGGAGTGCTGGCACGGTGATTCACGCCTAGCGGGGATAGTGGATTGTCTGCGGGAGATCGGGGTATGACAGCTTGGGCAAGACCTTTAAAAACATATGGTCTCCTTCAAAGAACTCAAGGGGTCATCGAAAAATGTCGACATAGCTCTTCTATCGACTTTGTGCTACTTTTAGTCTCTATAGGATCAACCGAACCTTTTGGACTATTTGTTCAACTAGTTTCGGCCCAAGGATTTGCCGCTCCCTAATTCATTCTACCATATCAGTGACCTACACTTCTGCCCATACAGAGCCTCGTACGGTGTCACGACCCGCACCCGAAAATCGGGCATGAGTCGTGGGTACGTCCAGCCTACGCCGCAGCATCGGCGGTAGAACGCTGTCTAGGTCAACTATCTAGATAATAATCTCACACAAAAATCGGGCATGACCTCTCCAAAAGGAGGGCAACCACACAATCAAAATATAAACCTGTCAAGATCTCAACTCCAAACGGAGGAGCAATAACAAAAGATAATCTCAAGTACTCAATCACGAATCTAAGCACGATAGATAACAAAGAAGACTAACAACTATAAAGTCTAACCACCAACTACTACTACAACAACCACAACATCAATAATAATAATAATACAACAATACATCATCCAAAATAATATACAAACAAGGTCTCAATCCAAAACCGGAGACAAATCCGGTGCTAAAAGCTAATAAAAACAACAACAAGGTCTCAGTGATCCCGGCTACCAACCCGGAAATCACCCCTAAGCTAGAGGGTCCCTGTCTGCACCATCGACAGGCTCAGGTCCATAAAACGTCGGACACCAATCCTCCGGATACTTTGAAAAATATGTCCAGTCAGGACTGGAGCAAGTACATCTCTAACAGCAGTTCCATTTAAATGATAAAAACTATAAAACAGTTATAGCAAGTAGCAAGAAGAAAGAAGTAAGTATGAAACAGGAAATAAACATGTATCACTGGTGCATAAAGGTAAAGATGCAGGAATATCAGAAACAAGATAGTAGTAACTGTAAGATACAAGAATCTAAGCTAAGATCAAGTCCGTGCACATGAACGTGTAGTGAGTCCAGCATGAAAAACATGTAGTGAGTCAAGTCCAGAAACATGTAAGTGAGACAAGTCAAGAAATGCATGAGAGTCCAGACTATAAAGAATGAACTCGGTGTCTTTGAAATACTTGTTTCGACATGTAAACGGCTAGGGGTAAGTACGGCTCACCGCGCACTGGGTGCGCGGCTGCTATCATTCCAGATTAGACCAGAGGTAGTGATTCCTGATGATGCCAGATAGGAATGTTTACATGTCTACTCGAGTATTTCCCCGCCCCGACTAATACAAGTGGATCCAAGACCCGACACGCAAATCAAGATGAGTCCAGCCTGTACATGAATGATGCCTGTAGTGATGCCTGTAGGTGATGCCAGTAGTGATTCCAGAATAGAGGCCAGAAACATGAAATGTACGTGTCGCAAGTAAATGAATCCAGAAATATCAATCAGTGTCCCGTGTTGTGCCAGAATAATCAGATGATACTATACTAGAAGCTGAATCATAATAATCATCAAATAATGAAAACTATCAGAGAATGTACTCGCCTGACGTCCTGAGCAACTGGCGATCCGAACCGGTGTCGCAAGGACCTATGCGAAAAGCAAGGTTAAACAGGGTTCTAATGAGTTAAACAGATATAAAATAACTAAAAATAGGCTTCTAGGGTCGTTCTAGGTCAAACAGGTCAAACCGGTGAAATCTGGATCAAAAAGTCAACTCTAGGTCCAAAAAGTCAACTCTGGGTCAAAACTAGGTCAAAAGTTGACTTTGGCGGTCAACCGAGTCAACTACGGTCAAGTCTGGGTCAAACTAGGGTGCTCCTGAAATTCTAGGTCAAACCGAGGTCATTAAGCTAGAAAACTCACAAACTCGCCTCCTTGAGATACCGGGATACCCTCGGTATCCGATACCTCAACCTAGGCTACACACCCCGCCTATACCCGCTAAAACCTATGCTAGCACGCGTAAATATATACACATAAGCATATAAAAATCACTCCAATACATTTCCTAGGCTAATGCTCAAATACCCCGCTCGAAACTCAATACCTTGGTTATCTTAAGGTATTGAAATACCTTGGTATCTCAAGATATTGAGGTTTCGCTCTAAAACCCCTCTAACTAGCTATCTAGCTATTGAATATATACCTAGTTATTAATCTAGGCTAGATAATATATATATCTACTATATTTATATATATCTAAGTATGTATATACCTATGTATATAGATATCCACACACATTTACCCGATTACCCATATACCTTACCCTACGCATAAATATATATACTAACTATAATATATATCTAGCTCTAGGTATATATATATATATATATATCTATGCATATAGATATAGGTATCTACCATATCTACCTATCTATCTATCCATAGATATCTATCTATCTATGTATTTAATCTATTTAACTATCTACGTATCTATCTAGCTACCTATTTATCTAATATCTATCTATTCACCTATCTAACTATCTATCTATTAATCTACCTATCTATCTAGTTATCAATATATCTAGCTATCTAGCTATTTACCTATCTATCTATTACCTATCTATTTATCTTACATAACTATCTATAAACTTATCTATCACTATCTCTATAACAATCTATCTATATAACTAACTATCTAACTATTAATCTATCTATATAGATATATAGATCTATATAACTCACTCTAAGCTACCTCCTACTACCCGCTGCTTGCTGCTGCTACTAGCGCTGCGCTGCTGCTCTTGCATTGCTGCTGCGGCTGCTGCATCTCATAAACTGCTGCTGCTGGCTGCTCCTACATGGAGCTGCTGCTGCTGCTCTCCTAGCAGCAAGCTGCTGCTGCAGCTACTGTTTTCTGCTGCTGTGCACAGCACAGCAGCGGCTGTGCACGCTGGCAGCGCTGCGCTGCCTCCCCTGCTGCTCGCTGCCCCTCTCGCTCTGCCACACGCCCACACATAAATACATATATACATATATATATATATGTATATATACAACTATATATATACACACACTTATATATATATATATATACACACTAACACATCTACTAACATATAAATACACACACACACACACAAGCACATATCAACACACACACACACACAAGCACATATCAACACACACACACATATAATTATATACATATACATATATATATACACTTAATATATATATATATCTACACACACTCTCAACTATATATATACATACACCTATATATATATATACACATATACACACACAAGCACACTTACACATATACATATAAACATATATATATCTATCCTCACTCACACACACTCACTCTCACACACCCTCACACACACACTCTCACACACACTAGCACACTCTCTCACAAACACACAACCTCACACACAAACCCTCATACATATATATACAAATATATATACATATATACACACAACTCAAACTCATATATATATATATATATAGGCACTCACTCACACTCACACACACTCACCTACGCACTAGCACACACTCACACAAGCACTCACTAACACACTCACAAACACACAACCACACATATATATATATATATATATACATAAACACACATACAAATATATATATAAATATATATATATAGACACTAACACTAACACAACACAACACACAACAACACACACCACGCCCACAACGCTCACCAACGCACGCCCAACGGCCCCGACACGCCCAAACACCTATAAATATATAAAATATAGCCCGAGAATTCTAGCACACACTCCCCGATACTAACCCAACGCGCGCACAAGCCCGAAACGAGGAAACCAAGTCGAAATGGCCGTTCGGTTATTTCGACGAACACGTGGTGCGCGGCTCAGAAAACCTCCTGAAACGCACACCAAACGAACTCGGAATCGGCCCAAAATTTATCCACGTGTCCTAAACGATGTCTAGATCCTAGAAAATGCGCTCCCGCGTCGATTCTAGGTCCGTGGCGGAAATGCACACGCACTTAGAATCGGCGACGACGAAAAGCCCCAAATTCGCCCGAAACGCCCGTTTCTCCGCGACGCGGCTTCCCGTGTCCGAACGGAGACACGCTCTCACCCTCACGACACCCGACAACGTCTACCTAGGTCCATCTAACCTAGGGCATTACCCAAAATTGGGCCAAATTCGGATTTCACCCGAAATTGACACAAAATCTAGTGTTAAAGTCTCTAAACTCAACCAAACTAGTTCCAACTTCCTCCCACGGGTAGCCTAAGGGTCTAGGAAGGTTCTAAAATATTAATTACACTATAAAAGAGTAATTACGAGGAGAAAATTAGGGTTTACCTCTTGGGAGTTGGAATCCCAAGCCAAAATCTCCAAAATGCTCCAAATCCTCCAAATCAAGCTTCCAAGCTCCCAAATCTAGCTCCAACTCCAAATCTAGGCTCTACCCACCTAGGTTAGGGAAAAAGCAAGGTTAGGACTAGTATAAGGAGAAGGAATGGAAGAAGAAAGAAGAAAAATGGAAGAGGGAACTCACCTTGGAGAAGAAGGAAGAAGAAGGAAGAAGTGGAGAAGAAGAAGTGAAGAATATGAAGAAGAATACAAGGGGGCTGCTGTGTGTCACGGTCCAGATCTGGGAATGAAGGGAATAGGGTCGGCCATGTAGAAATAAAGGGGTTTTACAAGTTTCTAAATTCCCAAAACGCCCCTATTGACTTGGTTTTGGGTTCCGGGTTCCAAAAGCACTCAAACTAACTCCAAATCTCTCCAACTAACCTCCTAAAAATAAAATAAATATTCTAAGCCCCAAAATAATTTTCACAAGGGTGTGGGCTGGGTCGGACATGGGTCCACTAGGGTCTGACATGGGTCCAGGCTAGCCAAAATCCTAAAACATACAATAAAAATATAATAAAAAATAATGCAATCACTAATTAAATATAAATATAATTAATTATAAATAATACACAATTAACTAAATTAAAAATAAAAAAAAATACCCGACTCTGGAAATGGGGTGGTGACAAGCCTATCCTCCTTAGAAAATTTCGTCCTCGAAATTTAAAGTCAATCACACTCCTCTAGGTCAAACCCCCAACAATCAAAGTCAAGAAATTCTACCTATACAACATACAAGATCAGGGTCCTACTGGTCGTGTTATTACAGTCTCAATCGGGGTCACTACACTATCTACCACAGCACAAGAAAATCTAACAGGTACTAATGAAGTACACCACAAGGAATGGAAAGGACAGGAAGAAGAAACAAGAGACAGACCTGCTAACCCGACATCCGTAGCATCGGCCTCCTCGACCGTCAACGCATAAGCCCTGCCCTGCTGGGGTGTATCCCTCTGCTGGTGCGGGGCATGATGCTGTGCCACAGATGGCCTAGCTCCAACTCTCTGATCCTGTGCTCCATCCAATGGAGGTACAGTGGAGCAATCTCGCATCTGGTGAGCAGCGGATCCACAGAACAAACACACCTTCAGCCTCCTCCTACAAACATCCCAAGTGTGTCCTGCCTTCCTGCAGTAGGCACAAGTGGGCGCTCTCTGATCCTGACCCTGCTGTGCTGCCTTCTGCACATAGGGACGCTTAGCTGTTCCCGCACTGCCACTCGCACTGCCTGAATCATCCCTGCCTCTCTTGGACTTGAGCTCCAAGTCATCCTCTGCTCTCTGAGCATCTCCTACTATCTGCTCAAAAGTCGCCTCGCGGTCGCTCCTGGTCAAAGACTTGACCGCCATGACCAAGCCCTTGCGAAACTTCCTCGCCTTGGCTGCCTCGCTCAAGCCATCCACAAATCTGCCCAAACGGCAGAACTCCGCTGCGTACTCATCCACCGTCATGCTCCCTTGGATGAGTGCCTCAAACTGGCTCTCCAAAGCACTGAGCGCCACATCTGGAAAAAACTTCTCCTTAAAAAGCCTCTTGAAAGCCTCCCAAGTAAGCCCTGGCGCTGCGATCCTCGTATCTGTGCGATACCACGTCAAGGCGAGGTCGAACATCTGACTGCCCGCTGCCTCTATCTGCAGGCTGTCTGGAATCTGTGCCAGCCTGAAGATCCCCTCAATCTGCTCTATCCAATCATCTGCGTACAGGATCCCTTCTGTACCACGGAACTCCTTGGGCCGCATCCTCTGAAAGTCGATAATGCTGCATGGCCTCGGATGCTGAATCTGATCTGCCTGTGGCTGATTCTGTGCCACCCTATCCACTGCTGTCATGGCCACCTGGTGGGCGTTCTCAATGCCCAGCCTCATCACATCTACCTGACGGTGCTGCGCTTCCATCATCTCCCTGAAGAACGCAAACAACTGCGCGGCATCTACTGGAGCAGGAAGTGGTGGAGGAACCACCGGACGACTGGGGTAGTCCTCGGATCGACAGGTGAAGGAGGATCCCCGAAAGAAGCAGATGCTCCCTCAACTGCAGGAGTGTTGAGTGGAGCGGTAGCAGCTGCCTGAATACGAGCTGGACGAGAGGTAGCAGACCTCTCCGAGGCAACTGCTGGAACGGTACGATGGGATCGTGTCTTCGGAGGCATCCTGAACACAGATCAAAAGAAGTCAATACGGCGCAAGATACGATATCATCAAGAAAGGACAGTAATATTTCAAAAGAAGCAATTTCAGAATAATTAGATTGGAATTGTTCCTAGTCGTGATTGAGTACACTCTCATCCTAGATCCTAGATCCTATAGCAGGCTCGCAGCAGTACAACTAAGTTGTTGTACCACCACGATATCGCACTAATTGCGAATCGAGACCTGCATGAGCCACCACCAAAAACGTGTCACGACCCGCACCCGAAAATCGGGCATGAGTCGTGGGTACGTCCAGCCTACGCCGCAGCATCGGCGGTAGAACGCTGTCTAGGTCAACTATCTAGATAATAATCTCACACAAAAATCGGGCATGACCTCTCCAAAAGGAGGGCAACCACACAATCAAAATATAAATCTGTCAAGATCTCAACTCCAAACGGAGGAGCAATAACAAAAGATAATCTCAAGTACTCAATCACGAATCTAAGCACGATAGATAACAAAGAAGACTAACAACTATAAAGTCTAACCACCAACTACTACTACAACAACCACAACATCAATAATAATAATAATACAACAATACATCATCCAAAATAATATACAAACAAGGTCTCAATCCAAAACCGGAGACAAATCCGGTGCTAAAAGCTAATAAAAACAACAACAAGGTCTCAGTGATCCCGGCTACCAACCCGGAAATCACCCCTAAGCTAGAGGGTCCCTGTCTGCACCATCGACAGGCTCAGGTCCATAAAACGTCGGACACCAATCCTCCGGATACTCTGAAAAATATGTCCAGTCAGGACTGGAGCAAGTACATCTCTAACAGCAGTTCCATTTAAATGATAAAAACTATAAAACAGTTATAGCAAGTAGCAAGAAGAAAGAAGTAAGTATGAAACAGGAAATAAACATGTATCACTGGTGCATAAAGGTAAAGATTTAGGAATATCAGAAACAAGATAGTAGTAACTGTAAGATACAAGAATCTAAGCTAAGATCAAGTCCGTGCACATGAACGTGTAGTGAGTCCAGCATGAAAAACATGTAGTGAGTCAAGTCCAGAAACATGTAAGTGAGACAAGTCAAGAAATGCATGAGAGTCCAGACTATAAAGAATGAACTCGGTGTCTTTGAAATACTTGTTTCGACATGTAAACGGCTAGGGGTAAGTACGGCTCACCGCGCACTGGGTGCGCGGCTGCTATCATTCCAGATTAGACCAGAGGGAGTGATTCCTGATGATGCCAGATAGGAATGTTTACATGTCTACTCGAGTATTTCCCCGCCCCGACTAATACAAGTGGATCCAAGACCCGACACGCAAATCAAGATGAGTCCATCCTGTACATGAATGATGCCTGTAGTGATGCCTGTAGGTGATGCCAGTAGTGATTCCAGAATAGAGGCCAGAAACATGAAATGTACGTGTCGCAAGTAAATGAATCCAGAAATATCAATCAGTGTCCCGTGTTGTGCCAGAATAATCAGATGATACTATACTAGAAGCTGAATCATAATAATCATCAAATAATGAAAACTATCAGAGAATGTACTCGCCTGACGTCCTGAGCAACTGGCGATCCGAACCGGTGTCGCAAGGACCTATGCGAAAAGCAAGGTTAAACAGGGTTCTAATGAGTTAAACAGATATAAAATAACTAAAAATAGGCTTCTAGGGTCGTTCTAGGTCAAACAGGTCAAACCGGTGAAATCTGGATCAAAAAGTCAACTCTAGGTCCAAAAAGTTAACTCTGGGTCAAAACTAGGTCAAAAGTTGACTTTGGCGGTCAACCGAGTCAACTACGGTCAAGTCTGGGTCAAACTAGGGTGCTCCTGAAATTCTAGGTCAAACCGAGGTCATTAAGCTAGAAAACTCACAAACTCGCCTCCTTGAGATACCGGGATACCCTCGGTATCCGATACCTCAACCTAGGCTACACACCCCGCCTATACCCGCTAAAACCTATGCTAGCACGCGTAAATATATACACATAAGCATATAAAAATCACTCCAATACATTTCCTAGGCTAATGCTCAAATACCCCGCTCGAAACTCAATACCTTGGTTATCTTAAGGTATTAAAATACCTTGGTATCTCAAGATATTGAGGTTTCGCTCTAAAACCCCTCTAACTAGCTATCTAGCTATTGAATATATACCTAGTTATTAATCTAGGCTAGATAATATATATATCTACTATATTTATATATATCTAAGTATGTATATACCTATGTATATAGATATCCACACACATTTACCCGATTACCCATATACCTTACCCTACGCATAAATATATATACTAACTATAATATATATCTAGCTCTAGGTATATATATATATATATCTATGCATATAGATATAGGTATCTACCATATCTACCTATCTATCTATCCATAGATATCAATCTATCTATGTATTTAATCTATTTAACTATCTACGTATCTATCTAGCTACCTATTTATCTAATATCTATCTATTCACCTATCTAACTATCTATCTATTAATCTACCTATCTATCTAGTTATCAATATATCTAGCTATCTAGCTATTTACCTATCTATCTATTACCTATCTATTTATCTTACATAACTATCTATAAACTTATCTATCACTATCTCTATAACAATCTATCTATATAACTAACTATCTAACTATTAATCTATCTATATAGATATATAGATCTATATAACTCACTCTAAGCTACCTCCTACTACCCGCTGCTTGCTGCTGCTACTAGCGCTGCGCTGCTGCTCTTGCATTGCTGCTGCGGCTGCTGCATCTCATAAACTGCTGCTGCTGGCTGCTCCTACATGGAGCTGCTGCTGCTGCTCTCCTAGCAGCAAGCTGCTGCTGCAACTACTGTTTTCTGCTGCTGTGCACAGCACAGCAGCGGCTGTGCACGCTGGCAGCGCTGCGCTGCCTCCCCTGCTGCTCGCTGCCCCTCTCGCTCTGCCACACGCCCACACATAAATACATATATACATCTATATATATATGTATATATACAACTATATATATACACACACTTATATATATATATATATACACACTAACACATCTACTAACATATAAATACACACACACACACACAAGCACATATCAACACACACACACACACAAGCACATATCAACACACACACACATATAATTATATACATATACATATATATATACACTTAATATATATATATATCTACACACACTCTCAACTATATATATATATATATCTACACACACTCTCAACTATATATATACATACACCTATATATATATATACACATATACACACACAAGCACACTTACACATATACATATAAACATATATATATCTATCCTCACTCACACACACTCACTCTCACACACCCTCACACACACACTCTCACACACACTAGCACACTCTCTCACAAACACACAACCTCACACACAAACCCTCATACATATATATACAAATATATATACATATATACACACAACTCAAACTCATATATATATATATATATAGGCACTCACTCACACTCACACACACTCACCTACGCACTAGCACACACTCACACAAGCACTCACTAACACACTCACAAACACACAACCACACATATATATATATATATATATATACATAAACACACATACAAATATATATATAAATATATATATATAGACACTAACACTAACACAACACAACACACAACAACACACACCACGCCCACAACGCTCACCAACGCACGCCCAACGGCCCCGACACGCCCAAACACCTATAAATATATAAAATATAGCCCGAGAATTCTAGCACACACTCCCCGATACTAACCCAACGCGCGCACAAGCCCGAAACGAGAAAACCAAGTCGAAATGGCCGTTCGGTCATTTCGACGAACACGTGGTGCGCGGCTCGGAAAACCTCCTGAAACGCACACCAAACGAACTCGAAATCGGCCCAAAATTTACCCACGCGTCCTAAACGATGTCTAGATCCTAGAAAATGCGCTCCCGCGTCGATTCTAGGTCCGTGGCGGAAATGCACACGCACTTAGAATCGGCGACGACGAAAAGCCCCAAATTCGCCCGAAACGCCCGTTTCTCCGCGACGCGGCTTCCCGTGTCCGAACGGAGACACGCTCTCACCCTCACGACACCCGACAACGTCTACCTAGGTCCATCTAACCTAGGGCATTACCCAAAATTGGGCCAAATTCGGATTTTACCCGAAATTGACACATAATCTAGTGTTAAAGTCTCTAAACTCAACCAAACTAGTTCCAACTTCCTCCCACGGGTAGCCTAAGGGTCTAGGAAGGTTCTAAAATATTAATTACACTATAAAAGAGTAATTACGAGGAGAAAATTAGGGTTTACCTCTTGGGAGTTGGAATCCCAAGCCAAAATCTCTAAAATGCTCCAAATCCTCCAAATCAAGCTTCCAAGCTCCCAAATCTAGCTCCAACTCCAAATCTAGGCTCTACCCACCTAGGTTAGGGAAAAAGCAAGGTTAGGACTAGCATAAGGAGAAGGAATGGAAGAAGAAAGAAGAAAAATGGAAGAGGAAACTCACCTTGGAGAAGAAGGAAGAAGAAGGAAGAAGTGGAGAAGAAGAAGTGAAGAATATGAAGAAGAATACAAGGGGGCTGCTGTGTGTCACGGTCCAGATCTGGGAATGAAGGGAATAGGGTCGGCCATGTAGAAATAAAGGGGTTTTACAAGTTTCTAAATTCCCAAAACGCCCCTATTGACTTGGTTTTGGGTTCCGGGTTCCAAAAGTACTCAAACTAACTCCAAATCTCTCCAACTAACCTCCTAAAAATAAAATAAATATTCTAAGCCCCAAAATAATTCTCACAAGGGTGTGGGCTGGGTCGGACATGGGTCCACTAGGGTCTGACATGGGTCCAGGCTAGCCAAAATCCTAAAACATACAATAAAAATATAATAAAAAATAATACAATCACTAATTAAATATAAATACAATTAATTATAAATAATACACAATTAATAAATTAAAAATAAAAAAAATACCCGGCTCTGGAAATGGGGTGGTGACATACGGAGCCATTTTGATGATGGACTGATAACTGTTGTTATATGCAAATTCGGCCAATGGTAGGTGGACGTCCCAACTTGACTTCGAATCGATTATATAGAGACGCAGCATGTCTTCTAGCACCTAATTCACCCGTTCTGTTTGACTATCGGTTTGAGGATGGTAGGCTGAGCTGAACTTCAACTTGGTCTCCATCGCTGACTTAAGGCTTTCCCAGAAACATGATAGGAACCGTTCATCCCGATCTGATACTATGGAAACTGGCACTCCGTGCAGCCAAACTATCTCATCAAGGTAGGTCTGAGCAAGGCGATCAATGCTCCAAGTAGCTTTAATGGCAATGAAGTGAGCTGACTTGGTCAACCGGTCGACGATGACCCAGATTACGTCGTTCCCCGCTGCGTCCTTGGCAAGCCAACGATGAAGTCTATGCTTATGTGCTCCCACTTCTATTCCGGGATAGCAAAATTCTGTATTTCTCTGTCCGGTCTCTGATGTTCTGCTTTCATCCTCTGATAGGTTATGCATTATAACACGAAGAGCGCCACATCCTTCTTCATGTCATGCCACCAGAAAATCGTGCAAAGGTCTCTATACATTTTTGTGCTCCCGGGATAGACCGTATAGGCTGTATAGTGAGCTTCCGCAAGGATCTTCTTTCTGAGTTCTGAGTCGTTGGGGACGCATAGCCGTCCCTTAACTCGCAACACTCCATTCTCATCTACTGCAAAGTCCCTCGCCTTCCCCGCTAGAATCTGCTAACACATTTTTCTTAGGAATGGGTCATCTGTCATGACCCACACCCGGTTTAGGGGCACGAGTGCGTGGGTACGTCCAGCCTACGCCGCAGCATCGGCGGTAGAACGCTGTCTAGGTCAGGTACTATCTAGACAACCTCACGCTAGTATCCAACTCCATAAGGAGACGTGGACATCACTATAAAATATTAATCAACATACTCAATCACAACTACAGCACGATAGGAATTGAAGAAATAAAAGAATACAACAGAAGTCTAATGACAACATGATCATACCTGCAGTCATTAACTTCCAATCCCCAAGTGTCAGAAACAAGTCCACTAAGGTCACAGTCTGGAAAAATATTTTCCAGTCAGGAAGGAGCAAAGTACATCTCTAAATAGCAGTTCTATATTAATGATATAAACTATATAGCAGTTCTAGATGAAAATATACCAGAAGCATGTATAGGTACGAGAAATAAAAGAAATACTGGAAATACTGTAAGTAAATGCAGGAGAAGAAACAATATGTCCATGAGCAAGAACCTATGACTAAGTGTGTGAGTACTAGCTTTAACATGTGATCGGCTTGGGAACTTGATCAGGCTAGTTACATGTGATTAGCTATGATTCACGAAGGTCAGGCTAAACGTTGGTTAGCTATGATGCATGTAGAGGTCAGGCTAATCACACGTAACAGCTATGAAGCATGGAGATGGTCAGGCCGCACCCGACGTGAGATGTGGGGTGAGCTATGATGCATGTAAAGTTGGGTATGATCACATATCTACACTAACATACTCCCCACCCCCGACTGGTATAGTAGATCCAATCATGGTACGCTATGGCACGGGATTCCCTAGGGAGGTAGCAAATCTCCCCGGGTCTCAGTGTCTGTACATGCACAAGATATCAAGGAAACAAGTCTTGTACAAGCTACACCATGAATAAGGAATAACATCTCATGACGAGATCCGTGTATACCAATCCGTGTAACCAACGTGTCAAGAACACGGATATTTACACTAGATACAGTGAACATAGGAGATATCATAAATTAGAAACTAATCAGAGAATGTACTCGCCTTGGGTCCTTAGCTGGTAAAACCAATGTTCTGTCCCAGAGCATCGTCTGGAGGAACCAACAGTCCTAAAAATATATCAAATACAACATTTGCATCAGAAGCTACGCTAACACACAGTCAAAACACTGGCCTCAGGGCCATGCCAGGCAGGGCACTAGTCAGCTAGGGTCACCTCGTAGGGATACATATTAAAATACATCACCTTTTTTTTAATCATTAATACCTACCATATATATATTTGCAATACAAATATGTATATACCAAATTGAATTTATACAATACCAATTAAACATACCTTAAAAATATGCTAAGTATATATATAAATACATGTATACTCATATACCAATTAAATATATATTAAAAATATGCTAAGTATATATATATATATAAAATACATATAGTAGAACACGTATTTATATATATCAATCATATATATATATATAGAAATATATTAAGGTATGTACAAATATATATTTTTGAAATTATATCAAGTATATATATATATACAAAATATATATATATACCAAACTTAATTATAGAATTTATTTAAATACATACTATACTCATACAATTGATTACTAATAAATAAATAATATACAATTTACATATTTTAAATACATACATATACTAAATATACACTATACATATTAACATATTTAAAGCATTAATTTAAATAATGCTATTTATACACATATACGTATACCTTAAATACTTACATACATTACTTATATACATTGCATTCACATTAATTATATCCACCATTCATTATATTAACTATTACCCTATTCATTACATTAATTATAATACTAATCATCACATTAAGTATAAAGGAGGGAATGAAGAAGAGGAACTCACAGCAATGGGGTCGGAGCCTCGCCGGAGTACGGCAGGAGGATGGCCGGATCTCCGTTGGTCGTGGTGGTGTTGTTGGATGGTAGTTGACAGCGAGAGGGGGAGAGCACAGCCGAAGTCGAGGCAATGGGGATGGTGACGGATTGATGGGGAGCCGGACTGGAGTCGGCCAGCGGGAGTCGAGGAGGAGAGTTGGCCGCTCGCCGGGGTGCACCGAGGGCCGCCGGAGGAAGTTGCTCGCGAGGGGAAACAGCCGCCGGAGTATGGATGGATGGATGGATGAGGGTGATCGGACTGGAGTCGGCCGAGCAGTGGGCCGGCTGCTGTATGGGAGGATCGCCGAAGTTGCTACGGGCCGCCGGACTGAAGTACAGAGGAGGTCGGGTCTAAGAGATGATGGAGGTGGTGGTGATATAGGAGTTGGGAGGAGCTCAGAGGAACTCGGCCGCCGGGTTGGAGTTAGCAGCGGCTGATCAGCCATCGCCGGACCGCGGGACACAGCAGGGAGGGCTGCGGGGGACTCGGCCGCCCAGGGGAAGTCGGCCTGGGTGCAGTGGGCCGCCGGAGCACGGGAAGTCGGCCGGAGTGCACAGAGCCGCCGGTGAACAGTAGGGGGAAAATGATGAATAGTGTCCCCCCCCTTTTGCTAATTTGAATTCAAATTCAAAAATAAGAAGAAGAAAAAGGAAGAAGAGAAGAAATGAGAAGGAGAAAGGAAGAAGAATTTCTTCCTATGTTGGAGAGGATGGAGGCTTGTGAGGAGGTGGGGGCTTGCTTAGGGATTAGGGTTTTCTAGGGAAATGTGTTGATGTGACAATATATAGGGAGAGAGGTTGGATGAAGGGTGAGGATTTGACCCCTAGAATGAGGGGTCCAAATTAAACATGAAGGAAATTAATTCATGTAGGAATGAGGGTGAGGGCTAAAAATAATATCAGGTTCCCTCATTGTTTAAACAATTGGGTGTTGACACAAAAATGCAAATTTGCAATTTAGCCTCCCTTAAATTTGGGAAATTGCACAAACACATGAAATGACAAAAATTTGGCGGGCGATTCGGGGTCCGGTGTTTGTAGGATCAGGGGGCACTATAAGTTTGGTGTGGGCTCAATTGGCAGGGCACTAGAATTAAATTGGAATTTCAGAATTGGTTAAATAGTATCCTCAATTTAATTAGAATAAAATACAAGTTGTGTTCCAAAATTAATTAGGAGTACATGGGGCCAAAATCAGGTCAGGTCATCAATACCAATAATGAAGAAGACTCAGAACAGAATATTACCCTAATTTGGGCCGCACGAAAAATAGGTCAAGATTGCCTCCAATTTTCGATTGGAACGCACAACGATACAAAATAGAAATTTATTAAATAACGTCCGCGACGATTTTTTTTGTGTGGCTAGAAATAATGCACAGAGAGCATAATTATGAGTTACAAAAATAGCAGAATGGAAGGCGGGCATGTCTAGGGCAAGATAGTAAAATTTGTTGGAAGACAAAAGATAGGGTGGTGCTCCAAATATCGAAGCAAAGGCAATGCGCAAAAATATTAAATAAAATACGGTAATTAATTATAAACTCCAAGAATTAAATTCTAACTAAATAATTAAATACAAAAATTCTATAATTCCGACAGGTGTTCATCTACTGGCTTCTAGGTCAAATCTACCAGCTCAAACACAAATGAACACTGTATATAATATATATTAAATTACACATCTCATATATTTATTCAAAACAAATAATTATCACGCAATTACTTAATTATAACTACCACAATATTAAATATTATAAAAAGTCAAAAATACCCCTGTTTTCGGAATGTGGTAGTGACATCATCCCTCTGAGTAGATGTGACCCTCACTAACAGGTTGGGTACGAATCGCATCTGAGCAACCCGCGCACCGCGATATCGAATTCGAAGTTCAACGCCCATTTCCTCCAATCCCTTTGTAACCTGCGATCAACGGACAGGGATCCCACAAACACTTAACTCAACGCATCCGCTATAATATTTCTCTTGCCAGGTGTGTAGTCAATAATCAAGTAATAGACTTTTATTAATTCTAGCCAACGCCGTTGTCAAAGGTTGAGGTCCGTTTGGGTGAATAGGTATTTTAAACTTTTGTGATCGGTATAAATTCAGCAAGCCACTCCATAGAGGTAGTGTCTCCATAATTTTAGCCCGAATATAATTGTCGCTAGCTCCAGGTCATGCGTAGGATAATTCTTTTTGTGCTTTTTCAGTTGCCTGGATGCGTAGGCTATCACCCTATCATGCTGTATGAGTAAACATCCTAACCCCTACCCCCACGCATCGTTGAATATTTGGAATCCCGAGGTCTCGTCTGGTAGTGCAAGTAACGGGCCAGAGGTAAGACGATGCTTTAACTCTTCAAACAAGGCTTCACAGTCGACAGACGACTCAAACGCGACTCCCTTCTGTGTGAAGTGAGTCAGAGGTGATGCTAATTTGGAAAAATCCTTTACGAAACGCCGGTAGTAACCCGCTAGCCCGAGGAAGCTTCGAATCTCACTAACGGATGCAGGCCGCTTCCACTCGACGATGGCTTCGACTTTCTTTGGATCGACTGAAATGCCTCCCGCAGAAATAATGTACCCGGGAAAAGATATACTGCTAAGCCAAAATTCACACTTACTCATTTTCGCATATAGCTTATTGTCCCAAAGAGTCTGTAGCACGGCCCGCAAGTGCTCTGCATGTTCCTCCCCATTCTTCGAGTACACTAAGATATCATCAATGAACACTACTACAAACTTGTCAAGATACGGCCAGAACACATGATTCATTAAGTCAATAAAGATGGCAGGGGCATTGGTTAATCCGAATGGCATTACAAAAAACTCATAGTGGCCGTAGCAAGTACGAAAGGCTGACTTCGGCACGTCGTCCGGTTTGATCTTGAGCTGATGGTATCTCGAGCGAAGATTAATTTTTGAGAATACTGCCGAACCCTGTAGCTGATCAAAGAGATCATCAATCCTGGGAAGGGGATACTTGTTTCAAATAGTGGCCTTATTTAATTCACGATAGTCGATGCAGAGACGCAATAAGCCATCCTTCTTCTTTACAAATAGTACAGGTGCACCCTATGGAGACACGCTCGGACGAATATACCCACGATCTAGTAATTCTTGTAACTGAACATTTAACTCTTTTAGTTCTGCCGGGGCCATTCGATACAGAGCCTTGAAAATTGGTCGAGTTTCTAGAAATATATCAATAGTGAACTCTATCTCTCGTTCGGGCGGCATGCCGGGCAACTCGTTGGGAAACACAACAGAAAAATCTGCTACAACGAAAATAGACTCAACGTTTGCGCAATCTCGCTGCGTGTCTCAAGCGGATGCCAAGTACCCATCATAGCCGAAATGTATCATCTGTCGAGCAGATATTGGAGAGATCCCCATGTAGTCATTCAGAGCTCTCGACTGTGGATTGTACGCATAGCAAAATTCGATCTCTCCAGGTAGATGAAATACGACTTTCTTTTTCGCACAATCAATGATAGCCGAGCAAGCGCCAAGCCAATCCATCCCCAGAATGATGTCGTAGTCCCTTATGTCTAAGATTGTCGCATCAAGTGATAATTTTCTTCCACCGATGCAAATGTTACCTTCACGATAAACTAAGCGAGCTGGCAAATCCACGCCCAATGGAGTATGGATGCTAAGGTTTAGGCCTAGCGATGTTATAGAAAATGTGTTCTCGGTGGCAAAATCCGTCGAAATGAAACTATGTGTGGCACCAGAATCAAACAATACTCGAGCAGGTACATTATTGAAAAGTAATATACCTGACACCGTCGTGTTCGATGCGAATGCCTCTTCCCGAGTCAGAGCATAGACCCGTCCCTGAGTGTTATGCGGTGCCATCTGGTTCGCTCGAGGTGCTTGACCCTGATTCTGAGACGGACGATATTACTGCTGTGCGCGGCATGGAGGAGGATCGTTGGGGTGATCCCGACAATCGCGAGCAACGTGGCCAAACTTACCACAAATGAAATATCCCCCTTTTCGAATACGACATTCGTTAATGTGGTGTCCTGGCTTGTGGCAGTAGGCACAAGGTTACCCTTGGTTCTTTCCTGGATCTTGGTCCTAAGAGCCACCATTATTGTGGCGCTTATGCGCATTGTTACCACCTGTGTTGCTATGGCGCTTGTGATTAGAATTTTGTACAGCGCTTGTACGAACTGGGGGGTACTGCGGCTCTAGGGAGAGGGCATGGTTTAGGGACTCCCGTATGGTAGGTACTGAGGGACGACAACGTGGGCACGAATAAAAGGTCGCGGTCCTATCTCAAACCTTCGTGCTCGACTTTCGGTATCACAGAGATGAGACTTAGTAAATTTTGCAAGCCTGTTGAATTCTGAGGCGTACTGTCGCACTGTCATATTTTCTTGTTGCAGATGTGTAAATTTGTCTTCCTTCTCGCGACGGAAGGCGGGTGGAAGATACTCCTCCTCAAAGGCCTTACGGAACACGGACCAAGAGATAGTCGTCATATCGTCTTCACTCATTATAGCTTATTTATGCACATTCCACCAATCACGTGCGTTTAAACGGAGTTAAAGCTGAGCGCAAGCGACTCTCTTTGTTTTGTCCATGCGAAGCACTTCGAATGGTCTTCCAACTCAACCAGCCAATCCATCGCCACAGAGGGATCCTCGGTCCCTTTAAAGTTAGCATGACACATCTTTTTAAACTCTGATATTTGCAGGATGGGACCTTTTCATCTGATGGTGGAGGTTCCTGAGGGCCCTGAAGCACTGCGGTCTCGGTTACAACTAACACTGTGGCGGTGACCACTGATGCAGAATGGTTGCTGGTGACGAGCGTCATCATAATCGTTTGCAAGGTATCTATTTGCTTATGCTGTGCTTCGACCTGAGTCTGTTGTGCCAGAAATTGAGCCTCAATCCGGGACTCAAATTGGCTCTGAGGTAATTCAGCCTGTCTCTGCTGCGTTTCCATCAAATGCATCATCCGTTCGAACAGATCGACAGAGGGTACGACAGCTGGACTTCCTGAGCTGCCCGATGTGCCGGAACTGCTCCCTTATACTTGCGCCACCATCTGCACTTGTGCATCCAGCTCTGAGGTCGTTCCTTCAAAGAAAAGTAACTTGTATCAGTCTTAAATTATATTATGGACTCACTGTATGGAACGCATCTTATTTTTGCCAAGTGAATTCAAGAGTTCATCTGGGAGGGACAGGGTCGTTTCAAGAAAACTCATTCTGATACAAAGGTCAAAGGATCTGAAGCCATGCTCTGATACCAATATGTTACGTCCTGATTTTCGCTAAATCGATAATCTTTTCCCGGACGTAATATTCGTACACGCGTAAGGCGTGCGTGCACAAGGCTTAGGCATAATGATATACTTTAGAACAAATGCAACAGAGTATGCAAATAAGATATCACACTTTAAGATATAGAAAAGTTCTCTTTATTGATAATGAATATCCGGTTACAGACTCTTGACCCAAAAGTAGTAAAGATGCCGCACGGGCTTACAACTTGGACGCAAAATGAGATAGTTGATCCATATATTACATCCCTTACTAATAGTTTTAAAAGATCAAAATACCTTGGGCATGAGTTAGCACCATCGCCTAGGAGCTTCGAAAAGGAAAGTGCGAGCTCCTTTCTTGATTATGTACTTGGGCTCCAAAAGTCACAACACGAATGCGCTTGATCAGGAAAGGGTTGGAGAAAGCTTCAGTTCCTCACCACGTCGCCTCGGCTTGGGGAACCTACTGCAATGAGGGTCAGTACTTCAAAAAGTACCGGTGAGGGTGAGGTAACCCAACATACCAAATCAACATCGTATTTATGTAAACATGCAACATTTTTATTATGTGATCTTTTTATCTTGCCTTAGTTTAATTTTTTATATATGATAGAATGGAATGACATAACAAAATATGCCACCGTTCGGTGACTTTACCTGTACCGTCTGAACTACCTGTACAAAACTTACTATGAACTTCCCTGCCACGAAGACATAGTTAGTATGTACAGTTTAAATATACATAAAGATCATTGTCTTGACTAGCCATTATGGACCATAGTCTGGGTAGACAGTGATGCTTGCAGCGCAGGTAGCGAGCCCCGCTACAAACTTCCGCCTCACCCGTGCTAAGTTGCTAGCATGACTAACTGATGTTCCGCCCGGGACGAATCGGCCCCAGTGTCCCGGCAACCGTTCATAGGAACCAAGACCCTTGTGCATAAGTTATCCATGACCATTGACGATCTGAACACTAAGTTAACATACGAAGCATTTCAAACATCAATATGAATAACTACTTTAGCACAATGCAATGGCATAGTCTACTGGCAGATATGATCAATTCATAAGTTATGTACTATCCATTAAACATTTATAGATGAATAAGTTCTAACTACAACTGAACACAAAATAGCTATATGTATAACGGACATCTATGCATCAATGTGTTCGTTTGAGAATTCTATGTGACAAGCATTATAAGTGTTTCAAGTCTACTTCTTCCTTATTCTGACTCAATTTTTATTCTTTTGGTATCGTTGATCAGAATGCATAAATGAGTCAATTTAGTTGGAATAAAGACTTGTAGGAAGGGCGCAAATCGGGAGTAAAGCCACTCACAAATTGGTGAACTGGGAACAAAATGGGAGATCTTCAAGACTCCGCTTGCGCGTCACCTACACGATCACCTGCACGCACCAACAGATGATCAATATCCCCTGCTTCGATCTCCAAGGGTTCGATACAAAATGTGAAATCCAAAGAACGAAGACAATAAAATCTATCGAAATCGTTCAAGAAAAACATAAATCAGAAAACCAACAAAAAGGCAACCAAGCGGTATAAAAAGGGCAAAGAAACCAATGCAACAGAAAGGCCCCTCTCGACTCTGCCGCCGTCCTTCCTCGAGGCACGATCCGTTGAATGTGGGACCTGATTCCAAAGAAATCAATCCATAACGAGGAAAGGATCTTGATTCAATCTGTTCTGATCGAACGATACCAAGTATTTCTTAGCCGCGCTCTCCGAATAGGGAGAACGGGGCACTACATGAGCCACTTTGGTGACGTGCTAATTAATTTTTATTAAATGGCTAAAATTGTAAAATCTAGCATGTTTTTAATCAATGTTTTACTACTATCTCTTATGGATATCCTTTAGTTGTTATTTATTTTTAAATCAATATGAGATATATGAAACTAGCATGATTAGTTTAAATTCTTTTTTAATTCATGGCTAGTTATTGATTAGTTCACACTATAGAGTTATTTACTTTCTATTAGTATGACACAATTGTCTATGCATGCTTTATATCTTTTAGTAAGCTTTATTCATCAAGAATTATGATTCTGAATTTTGATGTTGTATGATGTTATAATTTGCATATATACCTATTAAATCTAAGTTCTTTAAAGTTAAGATTACTTTTGGTTATAAGCCGAAATGACCCTTCTGTCAAAAAGGTGTAAATAACCTTAAGCGACACGGTACTTAAGTGTCTTCGGACCACCACTAGCTGGGATCCGGCCCCTACAGCTAACCCAAGATGATCTACACTTTATTGAATAATAATTTTTTAATGTTTATTTGCAATTATTTTTATAATACATCAGTGAATCTAAGTTCTACTTTTGACTTAAAGTTGACAACTTTTAGTATAGACTATAACACAATGACTTTTAGTAAACACTACTTGGTTTTTCTAGCTATTTTTGTACTATGTCACTTAGTTTAAAATTTAGACTTCTGACTAGTTACAATGATATGCATATTTTATTTTCTACTAGATGATTGGATGCTAGACTATGATTGGGATATCTGAGAGAAATTGTTTAATTATCTCTTGCATATGACTAAATGTGCATATTCATTTATGCTTCTCTTGTATTATTGTTATCCAATATTTCTATATTAATGTACTGCATCTAGTTTCCTACAATTTGTATCTAGTTTCCAATTGGTAAGTATATGGTTATGATATGCATGTCATTATTCTACATATGTTGATATTTTAGCTACTTACTCCTAATTTACCACATGATCATATTACATGATTTATGTTACTCACCTTGTCTTCATGATATACACTTCGTTTGCGGAGGAGCCGTAAATAATATATTTTAACAAAAGAGGATAAATATGTCAAATATGAGCATATTCGTTAACATCGTACTACGGGGGAGCTTATGCATATGTAGAAGCTTCGGTAAAGATTTGTATCAATATATCTATTATGGGGGAGCTTCTTTTTTATCATGTCAATGGGGGAGAAGTAAGTTTAAGTATGTAAGTATATGTTTAAGTAGTATACGTATAGTGATTTGTGGTTATTATTTTTGATATATGCATCAATTATATTTGTCTTAAACTTAACTAATTTGCCATAATAAAAAAGGGGGAGATTGTTGGCCCAATGATTATGTTAAATTTTTGAATATGGCTAATCGATTAAGTTTAGCATTATGGTAATAGATCAATCACTATAGTATCTTCTACTTAAACTCAGCATTGTCCAGATATATAATATTTGCTTCTGTATATTTTCTTGTTCGTCTAACATGTACTTGTAGAAAGCAATAAGCAAGATCAGCAATGGACATATCCTATATGACGATGAGCCAAAGACGGCATTATACTAGAAGATTTCGTCCAACCGCCTACGACTTATCGGGAATCTCGCACCCGGTGGTTCCACTGCCCGGTCAGCGGACGGGGTCGAGGGGACATCGTCCCTCATGGGGGTTTGGGGGCAAAGACCCTGAAAGGTATTCAGATTTCTAGATCTGTTTATCTTTGGACAACTACAGTCAAGAGAAAAAGCGTCTTCAAGTCAGCAGATGTTTCAGAAGTTTGGCGTCATCAGTGCTCTTGGTTTTCATATGTAATCGTATATTATATTTAAGGCTAGGACTTTTGTAAGTCGAGTCACACTGGCAACTAGAAAGTAACTCAGTCCACTCAAATAAACCAACGAACCTATCTACCAAACCATGCCACATTCATTAACAAAGTCTATCATACTTAGAAATCGAACTCGGGCCAAATTTATGCCGAACTCGGTTACCCTTTTGGTATGAAATCAACCAGTTCAATTAGCTCCTGATTTCCTGGTTCAACGTTCAAAATTTTGAATTAAACCACATCCGAATTCTGGCCGAATTCTGTTTGCCAATACACTATAAATTGGATTAGATTTCTACATTCCTACTCACTCAACTATTCTTAATCCGTCTATCCTGTTGTGAGCAAACATCTAAGCTTTAACTTTTTTCATCTCCAAGAGCAACTCTCTAGTCTTTCTGGTGCCAAGTGTGATCTCGGTCTAGAAGTCTACAAAGTTGTAAAAAGTTTGGCTCCATCAGTTTCTCTCTCTCTCTCTCTCTTTCTCTCTCTTTAGCTGTGAAGTTGCGAGACTTCGGATCAAACCTCATGGTGTAAAGAAGTGGCAATCTTCGGATCAAAGCATGTGATTTACTATTAGTGATTATAGTGGATAAAACTCTGAGCTTGAGTTCTCGGGACTGGACTAGTCCTCTCAGAAGAAAACCAGTATACATCTTGATGTTTGCGTTTGCTTTCTCTCTCTACTTTACTACTTTACTTCACTGTCTTTATATACACTGTTAGTTAGCATCTGCCTTTATTCTGATAATCTTAAATTGGGTAGATTATTCCGCTGTACTCTATCCCCCCCAGAGTTGCTTTACGGTCCTTCAAGATTTACCTATGGCGGGACGAGGACGATCACGACGACAGGTTCATAGATGATCGTCTTTCCAGCATCCTCCTGCTACTCCGGATGCAGGTCGCACACGACCATCAGAGGACGAGTTGATAAATGCTGAGGATGGTTTATCCCCTCCATGTACTCGTTCATTGGTAGGGGGAGCTACTCCATCTCCCGGGCTTCCCTCAGCTTCTACCCCTGCCACTACTCCTACGACTACTTCGACTACTAGTACACCGGCTACTTCACTATTTGCTCCTACCAAAGAAAATCCATATCCAGGCTTCCTGGTAGAGCACGGAGTATATGCCCGTCGTCCAGGATTTGCAGATCCCCCTACTCTACCAGAGCGGCCAGCCAATATTGATCGTCCCAAGCTGTGGCTGATGGAGTGACGTAAGTACTTATTGTCAATTCACACATTTATTTATTTATTCCTTTTATTCTAATTTTATTTTGTTTACTTATTTCAGGTTCTTTCCGACCAAGGCTAGCAATGATCTGGGGGACGTCATGCGGGAGAACTTTTATGGCCCTTATATCAACTTCAGTGACATCCCGCTGGATGGACGATTCATTTAGTTGGATATGTTACAAGTATGTATAAATTTTTTATTTAGAATAATATATAATTTTATGATTAAAATGTTAAAAATATATTTTGAATTTGCAGAAGAAGTACTGGTGGCCGGATCATAGAGAGTCTACGATCTGAAAGGCTATAAGACCATCGCCAGCAAAAGGATCAGGGATATGCTCAATGATCAGAAGGCGCTGGCGTCACATTCAGGGGATCTTCGCAAGGAGTAGCTCAAGGAGGAGTTCTGGGAGAAGATGGAGGCCCCGGCCTATATTGCCAAGTGTGAGAAGGCGAGAGCTTCTCGTGCCAAGGGTGGTCTCCACACAGGTAGATCTATTCCGACCATCAAGCATTTTCGACGGATGGTCAGTATTATAATTTTTTTCTAGATCAATTTTTAATAATTCTTATTTTCCTTATTAATTACTAAATTTTTACAATGCGATCAGGCCATCAGAGCTGGGGGAGACACGAAGACCATCGACTTTTCCGCAATCTTCCAGCGGACGCACAAAAGGAAGAAGGATGAAAAGTTCGTAGATGGGCGGACAGCAAAAGCATACGTAAGTTGTGTTTATAAAGTTTTTTCAACGAAATTTAATTACATTCTTTTATAATTTAACTATATTTGTTTACCCTAAAAATCTAACATTAACTTTAATATTATGATATCCAATGTCACGCCCCAGTCCCAAAAATATACGGAACTAGGCCACGTGACATTGGCCAGCTGACACGTCACTAAGGGATTACCCAATTTAATGGACCCAAAGTGATGTGCTACGCTGTCCTAAAATACTACAAGTCTAAATACAGGTAACTCTATCTCATCCACAGGAATATCATGAAATATAGGAAATAGTGCTGAATATATAGATGCTGAGTCTGAAATGTTATACACAAATCAGATAAAGTCAGGTGGGAACAAACCCACTACAAAAGATAAGTAAAAGCTGAAATAAGATGACTAGTGCATCGTCCTCGAAATATGTAGCTCCAACTCCAGGTGTACTCAGGCAGATTCTGATGGCATCTCCTCTAACTCCTTCTCAGGGGCATATCCAGTCTCCTGTCCAGGTCCATGTACTGTGGGGTAGAGTGTCTCATCTAAACCTGGCAGGGAACCAGGTCCTCAGTGGGACGTAACAAGATACATAAAAATAATATGCCAGGTATGTAAATACTGAATAAATAAATACAGGGTGCTAACCTTCTAAGTGAATATAATTTGAGACAACCTAGTACGTATGGGAAAGTGTGGCTAGACATATGCTGACATAATTCACCAATCCGTAGTGACTGGCTAGTATATGCCACATATGCCCCCGTTCAAGGGCACTATACAATTTTCCATCTACGATGAGTATGGTCACAGGAATATATATATATAACATCCGTATCACTCCGTCGAGTGCGGCATCGGGATAAAGAGGTGGGTGTCCCATACGTCTTTTAGTCGTTCTCCCCGCCCAATGTAACTAATACTAAGTCGTAACTTTTCTGATTTTGTTCTAAGCCGTGATGCACGTCGTACGTACTGGTAGCTAATCAACTACGTAAACTTGCATCCCAAAATGAAGTGCAACCTTGTTGCCTGTACCCGTGATAGGGTCTAAGAGGATATTAGGATACCCTCACAGTTGATGGTAAGTCTGTATAGACTAAGTTAATTACACTACGTGTCAACGTATTTGTTGACGGTACCCGAGGCAGTCTCAGATACATACTGTTTATATGTAAATTTACTAAAAAGAATATTTAACAGTTAATATTTAAACAGTAAAAACTTGGCAAGGTATACTTGCCTACTTCCTGAGTGTGTTGAAAATCTGTACTTGCAATCAAGTCGGGGGGTCCTGTGACAGGGGGTCACTGACTGCGTCGTAGAGGTACTCTGTTTAGGACATACAGGGTTCGTGAATATCATGGGTATAATATAAAAGTATATACATACTTATGTAAATATATACATATTAAACAATATGTATATATATAATATAGGGTACACATATGTATATGTAGAGTATATATATACATATAGATATAGTATATATAGTAGTATGTATATATATAGCATATATATATGATAAAGAAAAGAAAAATGCAAGTAATGTAAATAGATATATATATATATAGGCTGTAATATACAGCAATTATAATATTTATAATAGTAGCAGGGTATATATAACCACTGATATATATAGTAAGATAATAATTAGCAGGGTATAACCACTGATATATATATATATATATATATATATATATATATATATATATATATATATATATATATATATATATATATATATATATATATATATATAAATAAATGAAAAGACGGTGCAGAATGTAAATACACATATATGTATATATGTACTGTATTATCCAGTACGCTATTATATAGTATATATATATATATATATATATATATATATATATATATATATATATATATATATATATATATATATATATATATATATATATATATATAATAAAAAGAATACAGTGCAGGAATTTATAAATACATATATAAATACTTATATTTACATATATACAAAAGAAAAAAAAATGCAGAAATTTAAATACAAATATTTATATATATATTGTATTATCCAGTATTATTATCATATAGTATATATAACCATATATAATACATATATAATACATATATAATTATATAGAGTAATATATATAGATATATAAATATATATACATACATATATTTATATATATAAAATGAAAAAAAAGAACATACATATATATATACATATTCATAATAATAATATATATATACACTGTATATATATATATATATATATATATATATATACACTGTATATAGTAATAATAATAGTAATAATAATAATTTATATATATTATTACATATAGAATACATATATATATATATATATATATATATATATATACATATATATATACTACATATATATATATATATATATATATATATATATATATATATATATATATATATATATATATATATATATATATATATATATATATATATATATATAATAATAATAATAATAATAATAATAATAATAATAATAATAATAATAATAATAATAACAGAAATAAAAGATGCATACATAAATATAATATATATATATACAGTATAAATTCTGTATTTTAAGTATATATATTATATTTATATATATATATATAGTAATATATATATAATTATATATTTACATATATATATAGATAAATATTTATATATATATTTACATATACATATAAATAAAAATAGAAATATAAATACATACAGTATATATACAGTAATTAAATAATTATATAATATATAATATGTATTATATATCATATAATATATAATATATATAAATATAAACATTAATATATATATATATACATATATATATACTTATATATATATATATACATACATATATTTAAATACATGTATAAATACGTATAATACGAAGGTATACCTGACACGTCAGGGGGGGCCCGCGTCGTCGCCGGTGGAGGTCCGGCGAAGCTCCGGCGAGCTACGGCGGCGGCTGCAACAACAACAACAGCTGCAACAGTCAGCAGTAGCAGCAACAACAGCTGCTGCGGTGGCTATGGCGGCGGTTGCGGTGGTGGTGGAGGCAGCTCAGGGTGGCAGGGCGGAGGAGGAGGGGACGGCGAAGAGGTCTGAGGTGGTGGCGGAGGTCGGAGGCTGCCGGAGAGGGAGTTCGAGATGGTTGGGGTGGCTCGGGGAGGCAGTGGCGGTTGAGGGAGGAGATGCTGCGGGGGAGCTGCCGGCGGAGGAGGGCGTCGTGGGGCGGTGGGAGTTGGTCGGGACGGTGGAGGAGGAAGTGGCGAGTCGGTTGGGGGCGGTGGCGGTGGTCCACGGTGGTCGGGGTGGCGGTGAGGAGCGTCGGGGTGGGGAGGAGCTGCTGTGGAAGGGATGAAGGAAGGGTGCTGCGGGGGCTGCCGGAAGCGGAGGCGGCGGCCGGAGGGGGTGGCCGTTGGCTGGGGGGTGGCTGGGGAAAGGGCGAGGAGGTTGGCGGTGGTCCGGTGGCGGTGGGTGGCCGGAGTTGGGTGGGGGGTGGTCGGGAATGGGAGGGGGCTGGGTAGATATATATAGGGTTAGGTTTTAGGTTATTTTGTAAATATTTAATAACTTAAGGGGTATTTTAGTAATTTGATTTCTAGGATATTTTAGGATATTTAATCCTGATATTTTCAGGATTTAGGGTGGGTCCCACTTGACACATGTCAGGTGTAGGTCCACCAGCCAATAGGGAAGTGCCACCTCGCATTATAATTTATATAACAACCCCTGCAATTTCATAAATTGCAGAAAAGTCCTAAAATTGGGAAATTGTGCAATTACGAAATTTTTCTGGAAAAACACCTGGTTCCTAGAAATACCAAATTGCACAAAATAAGGGGAAAAGCTGGGGGAGTGCCTAGGCAGGGGTGGGGGTGAGTCTGGGCAGGGGCAGGGTCTAGTTCTTTGGGTGATACGGGTCACCGTATTTATTATTTAATAAATACTGCGCACGGAGTTCACTAATTATTTAGAGGCAGGTAGGGATATAATTTTTCTATGGGGTCAATACACTAATTGTAGTATATTCAGTCTAGAATATTATCGTATTTTTGTTTGGGCAAAACAGGTGCATGTTTGGCCTCAAATCCCTAGGGGTACAGAGATGGATAAAGAGCAAAAAATTAAATAGGAATTAAATATGAACTTTTGTAACGATATTTGTGTGTCACAAACGAGGCTCAAAATAAAGCATCTGGGAGTTGCACAAAATGCAAAAAATAGTCTAACATGTCTAGGGCAGGTATGTGGACTTTGTTTGAGAATTACAGCTAGTGTAATGCTCTAATTAATTGTGTAATGGACAGGTGTACAATTAAATAGGATATAAATAAATAAAATATAGCAATAAATTCTAATTTGCTAAAAATAATTTTTAAATAGTGAAATCTGGTCGAGGGAGTTTACAATCTACCCTCCTTAGAATATTTCGTCCTCGAAATAAAAACAGACATATAATGAGAACGAAAGATTGATTAATTTTAAAATATTAAGACATAGTCATAGTTGAAGATTGATTTATTTGAAATATTTGGACATAACTGAAGATTTGATTTGAAAATATTTTGGACATACCCTGGTCTGGAAATAGATGGGGGAAACATTATCGAATATCCTCTTCTCGTTCCCAGGTTGATTTGTCTGGTGCATGGTATTTTCATGTAATACGAATTAAAGGATAGTCTGGCCTTGCAACATCTTCTCGCTTCGATCTAGGATTTCTACGGGCTGTGACAATAATCTCAAAGGTCCAGCACATGACTTGTATCCGGAGTGTATCTCCTTAATTGGGATACATGGAAGATGTCATGTACTCCTTCCAATGTCTGGGGTAATGCTAACTGGTAAGCAACTTCTCTGTTATGTTCCAATACATTGAAGGGTCCAATATACCTTGGACTTAGTTTTCCTCTTCTTCCAAGTCTGATAGTTCCTCGAGTATGTGGGATCTTCAAAAACACATGATCTCCTATTTTACTCTATGTATACCCTTCATCCAAATTATAGGGGTACCATCAGGTTTATAACAGGTCGTATATTATTGGTAGTTCATGATGTTTTTCTCAAGGCTAACATCTGTCTATATTCTCTCCTTAAATCCATTTGCTCTATTCCCAAAACTAGCTGAAGTTCTCAGCTATCACTTTATTCTCATGTTTGAGCCTAGCAATCAATGTCTAGCAATCTACCTATCTGTTTTTGCTTAGTCCTGATCATTATCTAGAGGTGGAAACAATATTTAGGTCGGTCGGTAACTAGGGTTAACTACTATGATTTGCTATCCTAGGTACTATCTATATCTGAATGGGTAACTTGGTGGTCTAAAGATGACGCTTCTCTTCCCGTAGTCTAGTATAGCATTTGGACTAGCTTAACCAGTCCATGCCTAAGACAACGTCGAGGTTTGGTATTGGAAGTACCAAGAATCGCGTCCTCTTTACTCTACTATTCATGACTACTAGCAGGTTTTAGTAATGTTGGTAACTGGAACAATACCTCCTCTGGTAAAAGTGGCTATTTGCATGGCTACGAAACTACTAGATATGATGACAGTGTAGCTCTAGAATCAAATAATGCGGTTTGCAGGTAATAATGTAACTATAAAGGTACCTGAAATGGTTTCACCTTCCGGTTCTTCTACAACTGCAGCTAGTGCAAAGGCCTGCTCGTGCCTTTGTCTTTCGATTTGTTGTCTGGCTAGGTAATACTGCGTTTCTTGGGTGACCAAGGATGGTCCCCTCTGCAATCGTCCAGATGCTAGTAGATGATGACCTCTAGTAGGAGGTTGCATTCTCTGGGCTGGTGCTGCTGGTCCTTGCCCGTTCTGGAGTGCTGCTTCTCTGTGCTATGGGCAGTCTCTGGCCCTATGTTGATTGTCTCCACATATCAGGCATAGTCTATACTTCCTTCGGCAGTTTTTGGCATAATGTCCTTTCCTGCCACAATAGTGACAAGTCGGAAGTTTCTTGTATTGATATGGCCCTGTCTTGTGTTGTGCCTGATTTTCGGGTGACAGATTGGTCTTCCTGCTCCGGTCTGGTCTCTGGCTGGTATGGTTGGATTTGAGCTTCTTGCTTCTCGGCCAATGGCTTCTTGTATCCTTGCTTCCGAAAGAACTTCTTCGTAGGAAATCCTTGACTGTGCCGTAGTATGCCCTTGGAGCTCGAGCGTAAGGCCGTGATGAAATTTCAGGGCCTTCTCCAGCTCGTTAGGTATTAGGATGGCACCGAATTGACTTAGTCGACTGAACTCTGCGTAGTAGGCGTCGACGGTCATATTTCCTTGTTCCAAATGCAGGAACTGGGAGTACAGATCATCTCTGACTGTGGCTGGAAAGTATTTTGCTTTGAAGTATTCCAAGAATTTCTCCCAAGTATGGTTCTTGCCGGTGCTGCGCTCGATGGAGTCCCACCAGTGATGGGCGTTGCCTTTTAGTTGGGCCCTTACTGCGGTCATCCATAGGTCGGGGTAAATCTGTGAACCTTCCAGCAGTATTTCCGTATTGGAGATCCAGTCTGAGATCTCTTCCGGAGTTTCATTGCCAGAAAAGTTTCTCGGGCTCATTTGGCGAAAGCCTTGAACAGTGTTAGGGGGTTGGACAGGTGCTAGTGCCGGGGCAGCTGTCATCTCCAGAGCTGTTATCAAGGTCTGTCTCAGGGCTTCAGTTTGTTGCCACTGAGCCTGTCTCAGGGCTTCAGTCTGTTGCCACTGAGCCTGCAACAGGGTTTGGAAATATTGGAACATCTGGGTTTGTCCCTCAAGCTGTGGCATCAGGGCTGAGAGGGCTGGAGGTGGAGGCAAAGGTGTCTCCGCCTGCGGTGTTGGTGCTTGGAAAGTTTGCCCTTCAAGCTGGGCTGGTGTTGTCTCCTGGGTAGGGTCCTGGGGAAGGTACGGGGTTGTTGGATTGACCAGCATCCTTCTTGGGGATTGGTCTCTCGGAAGGGTTGGAGTCCTTTGGACATCTGGCGATGGGTCTGTTGCTTGGTCAACCCCATCATTAGCGTGTCCGCTGGGTATGTCCATATTTCTGAAGAAGATAGAATAATTTAGAAAAGTACGAAGGAAATAATAAATGATAATCAAGCAGGATGCAAGAATTTATGGATGAAGTCAGAGTGGATGAGACCTAGTATTCCTATCCTATAGCAGGTTTGCTGGGCATGTAATCATGCTACTAGCAATTAACTCGAGACCTGCATGGGCCACCACTAAAACCATGCCACGCCCCAGTCCCAAAAATATACGGAACTAGGCCACGTGACATTGGCCAGCTGACACGTCACTAAGGGATTACCCAATTTAATGGACCCAAAGTGATGTGCTACGCTGTCCTAAAATACTACAAGTCTAAATACAGGTAACTCTATCTCATCCACAGGAATATCATGAAATATGGGAAATAGTGCTGAATATATAGATGCTGAGTCTGAAATGTTATACACAAATCAGATAAAGTCAGGTGGTAACAAACCCACTACAAAAGATAAGTAAAAGCTGAAATAAGATGACTAGTGCATCGTCCTCGAAATATGTAGCTCCAACTCCAGGTGTACTCAGACAGATTCTGATGGCATCTCCTCTAACTCCTTCTCAGGGGCATATCCAGTCTCCTGTCCAGGTCCATGTACTGTGGGGTAGAGTGTCTCATCTAAACCTGGCAGGAAACCAGGTCCTCAGTGGGACGTAACAAGATACATAAAAATAACATGCCAGGTATGTAAATACTGAATAAATAAATACAGGGTGCTAACCTTCTAAGTGAATGCAATTTGAGACAACCTAGTACGTATGGGAAAGTGTGGCTAGACATATGCTGACGTAATTCACCAATCCGTAGTGACTGGCTAGTATATGCCACATATGCCCCCGTTCAAGGGCACTATACAATTTTCCATCTACGATGAGTATGTTCACAGGAATATATATATAACATCCGTATCACTCCGTCGAGTGCGACATCGGGATAAAGAGGTGGGTGTCCCATACGTCTTTTAGTCGTTCTCCCCGCCCAATGTAACTAATACTAAGTCGTAACTTTTCTGATTTTGTTCTAAGCCGTGATGCACGTCGTACGTACTGGTAGCTAATCAACTACGTAAACTTGCATCCCAAAATGAAGTGCAACCTTGTTGCGTGTACCCGTGATAGGGTCTAAGAGGATATTAGGATACCCTCACAGTTGATGGTAAGTCTGTATAGACTAAGTTAATTACACTACGTGTCAACGTATTTGTTGACGGTACCCGAGGCAGTCTCAGATACATACTGTTTATATGTAAATTTACTAAAAAGAATATTTAACAGTTAATATTTAAACAGTAAAAACTTGGCAAGGTATACTTGCCTACTTCCTTAGTGTGTTGAAAACCTGTACTTGCAATCAAGTCGGGGGGTCCTGTGACAGGGGGTCACTGACTGCGTCGTAGAGGTACTCTGTTTAGGACATACAGGGTTCGTGAATATCATGGGTATAATATAAAAGTATATACATACTTATGTAAATATATACATATTAAACAATATGTATATATATAATATAGGGTACACATATGTATATGTAGAGTATATATATACATATAGATATAGTATATATAGTAGTATGTATATATATAGCATATATATATGATAAAGAAAAGAAAAATGCAGGTAATGTAAATAGATATATATACATATATATATAGGCTGTAATATACAGCAATTATAATATTTATAATAGTAGCAGGGTATATATAACCACTGATATATATAGTAAGATAATAATTAGCAGGGTATAACCACTGATATATATATATATATAAATGAAAAGACGGTGCAGAATGTAAATACATATATATGTATATATGTACTGTATTATCTAGTACGCTATTATATAGTATATATATAGATATATATAGATATAATAAAAAGAATACAGTGCAGGAATTTATAAATACATATATAAATACTTATATTTACATATATACAAAAGAAAGAAAAAATGCAGAAATTTAAATACATATATTTATATATATACTGTATTATCCAGTATTATTATCATATCGTATATATAATACCATATATAATACATATATAACACATATATAATTATATAGAGTAATATATATAGATATATATAAATATATATACATACATATATTTATATATATAAAATGAAGAAAAAAGAACATACATATATATATACATATTCATAATAATAATATATATATACACTGTATATATATATATATATATATATATATATATATATATATATATATATATATATATATATATATATATATATATATATATATATATATATATATATATATATATATATATATACTGTATATAATAATAATAATAGTAATAATAATAATTTATATATATTATTACATATAGAATACATATATATATATATATATATATATATATACTACATATATATATATATATATATATATATATATATATATATATATATATATATATATATATATATAATAATAATAATAATAAAAACAGAAATAAAAGATGCATACATAAATATAATATATATATATACAGTATAAATTCTGTATTTTAAGTATATATATTATATATATATATATAGTAATATATATATAATTATATATTTACATATATATATAGATAAATATTTATATATATATTTACATATACATATAAATACATACAGTATATATACAGTAATTATATAATAAATAATATGTATTATATATCATATAATATATAATATATATAAATATAAATATAAACATTAATATATATATACATATATATATACTTATATATATATATATACATACATATATTTAAATACATGTATAAATACGTATAATACGAAGGTATACCTGACACGTCAGGGGGGGCCCGCGTCGTCGCCGGTGGAGGTCCGGCGAAGCTCCGGCGAGCTACGGCGGCGGCTGCAACAACAACAGCAGCTGCAACAGTCAGCAGTAGCAGCAACAGCAGCTGCTGCGGTGGCTATGGCGGCGGTTGCGGTGGTGGTGGAGGCAGCTCAGGGTGGCAGGGCGGAGGAGGAGGGGACGGCGAAGAGGTCTGAGGTGGTGGCGGAGGTCGGAGGCTGCCGGAGGGGGAGTTCGAGACGGTTGGGGTGGCTCGGGGAGGCAGTGGCGGTTGAGGGAGGAGATGCTGCGGGGGAGCTGCCGGCGGAGGAGGGCGTCGTGGGGCGGTGGGAGTTGGTCGGGACGGTGGAGGAGGAAGTGGCGAGTCGGTTGGGGGCGGTGGCGGTGGTCCACGGTGGTCGGGGTGGCGGTGAGGAGCGTCGGGGTGGGGAGGAGCTGCTGTGGAAGGGATGAAGGAAGGGTGCTGCGGGGGCTGCCGGAGGCGGAGGCGGCGGCCGGAGGGGGTGGCCGTTGGCTGGGGGGTGGCTGGGGAAAGGGCGAGGAGGTTGGCGGTGGTCCGGTGGCGGTGGGTGGCCGGAGTTGGGTGGGGGGTGGTCGGGAATGGGAGGGGCCTGGGTAGATATATATAGGGTTAGGTTTTAGGTTATTTTGTAAATATTTAATAACTTAAGGGGTATTTTAGTAATTTGATTTCTAGGATATTTTAGGATATTTAATCCTGATATTTTCAGGATTTAGGGTGGGTCCCACTTGACACATGTCAGGTGTAGGTCCACCAGCCAATAGGGAAGTGCCACCTCGCATTATAATTTATATAACAACCCCTGCAATTTCATAAATTGCAGAAAAGTCCTAAAATTGAGAAATTGCGCAATTACGAAATTTGTCTGGAAAAATACCTGGTTCCTAGAAATACCAAATTGCACAAAATGAGGGAAAAAGCTGGGGGAGTGCCTAGGCAGGGGTGGGGGTGAGTCTGGGCAGGGGCAGGGTCTAGTTCTTTGGGTGATACGGGTCACCGTATTTATTATTTAATAAATACTGCCCACGGAGTTCACAATTATTTAGAGGCAGGTAGGGATATAATTTTTCTACGGGGTCAATACACTAATTGTAGTATATTCAGTCTAGAATATTATCGTATTTTTGTTTGGGCAAAACAGGTGCATGTTTGGCCTCAAATTCCTAGGGGTACAGAGATGGGTAAAGAGCAGAAAATTAAATAGGAATTAAATACGAACTTTTGTAATGATATTTGTGCGTCTCAAACGAGGCTCAAAATAAAGCATCTGGGAGTTGCACAAAATACAAAAAATAGTCTAACATGTTTAGGACAGGTATGTGGACTTTGTTTGGGAATTACAGCTAGTGTAATGCTCTAATTAATTATGTAATGGACATGTGTACAATTAAATAGGATATAAATAAATAAAATATAGCAATAAATTCTAATTTGCTAAAAATGATTTTTAAATAGTGAAATCTGGTCGAGGGAGTTTACATCCAAAAACCTTAACTCTAAACCTAACCTACAATATCTAAACTTAACTCTAAACCTAACCTTAGTTGTAGTTAATAAAAAGATTAATCATAACCTACGATATCTAAATATATTTATATAAATAAATATATGAGACGTATGAGACCTTGGAGGGTGTGGCTGAGAACAGTACGCCGACTGAGAGAAAGGATCGGTGGATACAAGCTGTCGGGAGAGGGAAAGACAGCATCGTGTACGGGACTGGATCGTTGGCATCACAGCCGCCGGTTCTTTTCATATTTCCTCCGACGGCTCCTCCAGCTCCATCAGAGCCCGTTCCTCCTGGTGCTATGAGTTTGGAGCAGATCACGACAACTCTGTTAGAGGTACAGAGGCAGGTTAGACAACTGACAGAGACTCATGATCCTGCAGCTCCTGCTCCTCATGCATCTCTTGCTCCTCCTGCTACTCCAGCCCCTCCGATGGCTCCTCCTGATTCTCCGCCTGTCGTTCCTGAGGATCTACAACAGCTCATCGTTGCGGTTATGGCGCAGTACATGACTATTCGATAGCCGCCGCCGCCGCCTCCACCGTCGACTTGATGTGTATTTTTGTTTTCTTGATAATTTGAGAGTTTGTTGGATGTATTTGTGTATAACTATATATGTTTGGATTATGGTAGTGTATGATAACTTATGGCTATGCACTTATATTTAAGTTCTATTGTATTTTATGTGTTTGGATGTATTTGTGTATAAGTGATCTGATTTTGTATAATGTTACAGGAGCAGAAAGTAAGTGATTCTATTCTGTAAAAAAATATTTATGTTTAGCGGCGGAATAGCAACGGATTAGCGACAGAAAACTGGAAAATTCTAGGTCAGCAACGGATCTGCGAAGCTTTAGCGACGAATTAGAGACAGAAAATCCGTCGCTAAATATATCTGATACCAAAAAATGTGGAATGGGTTCTGTCGAATACTTCGACATATAATTCAAGTGTACCATAGTATCAGTATCACTTATTAACGTAACTAGGTTGTGTCGAGGCTAAATTCAAGCTTTCAACAATAACGAGAAATTTAATATTGAAATTGATATGTATGACCGTATATAGCTTATTGTGATAGCTCGGTTGTACTTTAAAGTAGCCGCGTAGAATGTGTCGGTTAAAAAATGTATCTTCGGCCGTTTTGTATAATTAAGTTAAAATTCAGTGTATCGTTCTAGAATGTGTTTGTATTGACCATGTAGAATGCCTTTACATAGAACTTGAACCTATAACCTAACTTTAGCATAATTTAAGCATTGTGTCGAGGCATAAATTATGGCAAGACGACCAATTTTTATTGTTTTTCATTAAATTCAGAATATTGTCAGATTAATTAAATCAAATTCAAGACCCTAATGAATATGACATACCTGAATGACTAACATTTGTTATCGTAGGGTCAGACAATATCTGAAAGATACATCTGAAGTTCAAAGATTTTTTTTATAAATGTGCTATAACCCCAGTCAATGCTTTATGGATCAGAGTGTTGGGTAATTAAAAGATATGTCCAAAAAGTTAGCATAGATGAAATGAGAATTCTAAGATGGATGATGGAAATACATTAAAGGATACAATAAAAATGGAGTGTATTCGAGGAAAGTTAGAGTTGACATCAATTGAGGATAAGATGAGAGAAAATTGACTTTGGTGGTTTGGACATGTGCAACGCAAATCAATGGAGACTCTCATTAGGAACGATAATAATGGAGTCACTAGGACTAAAGGTAGGTCTACACGAACATGATTTGTAAGTGTTAAAGAAATATATGAATTTTGTTATAGTTGCAGAGGACATGGCTCTTAAAAGAACCAAAAGGAATAAGAGGGTTCAAATAGCTGATTCCAGAAATTTAGAATAAAGATTTCGTTGTTGTTGTTGTTGTTGTTGTTGTAGTATTTGATGTGATTATGTTACAAGGTTGCTATTTGCAACCAGTGTGGACGTTGTTGTTGTTGTTGTAGTATTTGATGTGATTATGTTACAAGGTTGCTATTTGCAACCAGTGTGGACGACATTGCAGGAGAAATGCATTTATTATATTGGGTTAAAGAATATAGAATAGCACATTAGGCTTCTATGTTAGTTTGGAATTACTTGCATTTTGCCATCTTAAGCAACAAGTACGATTCACTATACATTGACATAAATTTAGAACTACGTGCCATCGGCATTAAGCATTTATGTTTTGTTTTGTTTTGTTTTTTTGGCAATTCGACTTCACTTATCAAAATTATGTGTGTGGTTGACTTCTATGGTGATTACTCATAATAAGAACTTATCAGTAGCAAAGTTTAAGCTTAATGTTATTGATGATACTTGTTTCTTTTGGATACTGGTGACCCCTTGACTTGAGGCCAGCTAACTCAAGACACGGTTTTTGAGATCGATATTTATAGAAATTACATGATTTAAGTCTACTATCCTTGTTACAGAATAATTGAAGTCTATTATCTTTGTTATAGAAATTACATGATTTATGTCTTCAATTGTAGAAATTACATGATTTAAGTCTATGACTGATTGGTTTCATATTGATTAAACCCTAGTCTACTATTTTCTTGAGTTGAGGCTACATCCATGTTACAGAATAATACCTTGTGAAGGACACTATCATGTGAAGAGTTACATATCCAAGACTAGTATATGAATTTATCTAGTAACAAGTTACTGTAGAGACTGTTGAATCATAGAGCTGCATATTTCATTGTCTAGACCAGTCATATGAGGCTATATTCCAGTTGAAATGATTAAGGTTCTAAATGGCGGTAGACGGGTGCGCGGAGAAAAGAGTCCGCCTACCGTCTAGGCTATCTATGATAAACAGATTCAGTTACCAACTCCATCTCCTGCTAACAAGGAGTCAAAACAACCTGTAACCTCTTCTCCTTAAATCCCTCCATACCAACAACCTTATCCCTTGTAATCCCAACAATCACTTGTAATCCCAATATACAGGGAACTATTGTACTCATGTATTCTATATATATTGACAGAAACAACACTGGAAGAAGTGTGGTTTGAAACCATATTTTCTTTGTATTTCAAAAACTTTCATGGTATCAGAGCCATAAAGTCCAACGACTTACTGGTTGCATTTTGTGCTCTTCATCTTGTGTTCTCTCCGTCAATAGCTTTATTGGAATGGAAGAAATCAGTCCAAATATGGTTGTCTCCAACACGCCCGGCTTCACACTAATGAAGCTTGACAGAAACAACTATCCCTTGTGGCTTGCCCAGATCTCTCCCATATTAAACAGCAAAGGTTATATGGGGTTTGCAGATGGTACCAATAAGCGTCCATCAAAGTTTAAGACAGGTGCAGATGGCGAACCTACGACCGAAGTTGATCCGGCATATGTTACTTGGCAGCAGAAGGATCAGACGGTCCTGAGCTGGATCAATAACTCTCTTACTCCATCCGTATTGTCGACCGTTGCTCGTCTCGGTTCGTCTCATGAAACCTGGAAATCATTAGAGAAAAGGTATGCTTCTCAATCACATAACCGGATAATGCAATTAAGGAATGAATTGTTTAGTACTCGAGGTGAAGGCCTTTCCATTACTGAATTTGTTGACAAAGTTACTCATCTTGCTGACAATTTGGCTTTAGCTGGCAAACCCATAGATGATGATGATCTGATTTATATAATTATGAATAATGTTGGTCCGAGTTATGAAGCTACTGTGAGTTCAGCACAAGCCCGTGATACGGCTATTTCATTTGATGATCTTGTGGCACTACTTCTGGGTGCTGAAATGAGGCTAAAAGCATACAACACACCTGCCCTTGAAACCACGCCTACGGCAATGTATGCACCAAAGCAAAACTGGCAGAACAACCGAGGTAGGGGCTCTATGAATCATCGGGGAGCTTCCATGCGAGGTCGAGGCCGTGGTCATGCTTCAACATCTGACACCATTAACCATGGGTCTTCACATTCCAATGTCAATACTCCAGTGTGTCAGATATGCAATCGACCACGACACACAGCCATTGATTGCTATCACCGCATGGATCATGCGTATGAAGGTCGTGTTCCTACTCAAAAGCTTCATGCCATGGCAGCCACTGCATCGTTCCATCCCAGGGCTACAATACCGCTTACTTCTTTCAACAACAATCCTTCCACATGGATTTCTGACAGTGGCGCATCCAACCACATCACGTCCGATCTTCGAAACCTCACCGTTCATGATGAATACCAAGGCAAAGACCAAGTTGCAGTGGGCAATGGTGCAGGTTTGAACATTCACCACATTGGTTCTTCCAAATTTTCTCATAATTCTTCATCCTTTAACATGAACAACATCCTTCATTGCCCTACTGTTGCTGCGAATCTTCTTTCTGTTCATCAATTCTCACGTGATAATAACTGTTTCTTCGTGTTCTTTTCTGATTGCTTCTATGTAAAGGACCTAAAGTCGGGGAGGACGCTTTTCCGTGGAAAGAGTGAAAATGGTTTATATCCTTTAAGCATTCACCATCAGATCTCTACCAAGGGTCATCCATTTGGTTTTGTTGGTGTTCGTGTTGGGGCTCAAGTCTGGCATTCTAGGCTCGGTCATCCAGCCTCCAATACTCTTATGCATCTTTTGTCGAATAATTGTTTGTCTTTACAAGGAACAAACTCAGTTTCATTGTGTCATTCATGTCCATTAGGTAAAAGCACTAAATTACCATTCCAGTTGTCCGATTCTGTTTCTAAACATCCTTTAGACTTGATACACTCTGATGTTTGGTGTTCTCCTATCGCCTCTATCAAAGGTTCAAAATACTATGTGCTGTTTGTGGATGATTTTTCCCGTTATTCATGGATTTTTCCTATGCAATTCAAACATGAAGTTTCTGATATTTTTGTAAAATTTAAATTGCATGTGGAAAATCTGTTTTCATCCAAAATCAAATCGTTTCAATCAGATGGCGGAGGCGAGTATACCAAACATGCCTTTCAAAGCTTTTTAGCCCAACATGGCATTGGTTTTCGCTCTTCCTGCCCCGGTCATCCTGAACAAAATGGATTGGCTGAACGAAAACATCGCCACATTGTTGAAACTGGGCTAACTCTCCTTGCCCACGCTCATATGCCCGTCACTTACTGGGTTGATGCCTTCAATACAGCCCTATATCTCATCAATCGCTTACCTACTCGTGTTTTGAAATATCTCACTCCTTATGAAAAGTTGTTCGACATAAGTCCAGTATATGACACCCTTCGAGTGTTTGGTTGTGCCTGTTTTCCGTACCTCCGTCCTTACAACACCAATAAATTGCAATTTCGTTCCAAAAAATGTGTCTTCTTGGGCTATTCTCTCAATCATCAAGGCTATCGGTGTCTTGATCCCACTTCTGGTCGTGTGTATTTATCACGTCATGTTGTATTTGATGAACACTCTTTTCCATTTAAAGAAGATATCCCATGTACTGTCACAGCAACAATGTCCCTTGACAACTTTGTTCTTCACCTTGACATGAACACATTGCCATCCCACCAAACCCTCGCCCCCCCTCCTCCACTTCGTGCTCCCTTGCCTACCACCACCTTACCAAACCATGAACCACACCAATCCCCAAACCAGTCACCCCTACCTGAAATTGCTCCACCATCACCCCCTCATGAACCTGCACCTTACCCGGCAACGGACATTGTCTCCCACTCCATGGTTACACGAAGCAAACACGGTATACAAAAACCCAATCCCAAATATGCTATGCATGTGGTTTTTGATGACAAAGTGGAACCAAGCTGTTTTAGCCAAGCAGTGAAACAGGTGGAGTGGCGACATGCTATGGGAGTGGAATTCAGTGCCTTGCAACAAAATGGTACTTGGACTTTAGTTCCTCCATGCTCCAATATGAACATCCTGCCCAATAAGTGGATTTTCAAACTCAAAAGAAGGTCTGATGGTTCACTTGAACGATATAAGGCACGCCTTGTCGCTAATGGTTTTCATCAACAAGAGGGCATTGATTATTCAGAGACATTTAGCCCTGTTGTGAAGCATTCCACCATTCGGACTGTTATTGCCTTAGCTGTTCATCACCATTGGCCTATCCGTCAATTGGATGTTCAAAATGCCTTCTTACATGGAGTATTGTCTGATGAGGTATATATGTGCCAACCAAAAGGATTTGTTGATCCGAATTATCCTCACTATGTGTGCAAACTTAACAAGTCTCTATACGGTTTAAAACAAGCCCCTCGGGCTTGGTTTAAACGCTTCTCGGATTATCTTGAGGATCTTGGATTTCAAGGCTCCAAATCTGATTATTCCTTGTTCACTTTCCATCAAGGTGACTTGCTTATTGTGTTGCTCATCTACGTGGACGATATTCTAATCACAGGAAACAATGCTTCATATGTGTCGCACTTGATTCATCAACTCGGCAAGCTATTCTCCATGAAAGATTTGGGGCCTCTGAACTATTTTTTGGGCATTGAGGCTACATCGGCTGATGGTGGATTATATTTAACTCAAACAAAATACACGACAGATCTTCTTCATCGTACCAAATTTCAGGATGCCAAACCAGTGTCTTCACCAGTTCAAGCTGGTAAGAAGTTGAGCGTGTTTGATGGAGAACCTTTATGTGATGCAACTGATTATAGGAGTACGGTGGGTGCTCTCCAATACTTAACAATCACCCGCCCAGATATATCCTATGCTGTCAACCAAGTTTGTCAGTTCTTGCATCAACCGACCTCGGCTCATTGGAATGCTGTTAAGCGCATTTTACGGTATTTGAAGCACACCTACGACCATGGATTGTTCTATCGTCCTGGCTCACTTCACATCCAAGCTTTTTCCGATGCTGATTATGCAGGCAACCCGGATGATCGTCATTCCACTGGTGGATATACCATTTATCTAGGCCACAATCCTATTTCTTGGAGTGCTAAGAAACAACGCACGGTTTCTCGCTCAAGCACTGAGGCCGAGTATCGTCAATTGGCATATACAGCAGCTGAAATCTCTTGGTTATGTTCTTTGTTTCGCGATCTGCACCTTCCTTTACCCCGGCCTCTTATTTGGTGTGACAATATAAGTTCCATATCCTTAGCATCCAATCCAGTTTTTCACTCCAAGATGAAGCATTTGGAGGTGGATTATCACTATGTTCGTGACAAGGTGGTTCATAAAGAGCTCGAGGTTCGCTACATTAACACCATAGACCAGGTTGCAGACGTTTTCACAAAGGGACTCTCAAGTTCACGTTTTCGACTGTTAGTAAACAAGCTTATGGTCCGTTCTCGCCCCATTAGCTTGCGGGGGTGTGATAAACAGATTCAGTTACCAACTCCATCTCCTGCTAACAAGGAGTCAAAACAACCTGTAACCTCTTCTCCTTAAATCCCTCCATACCAACAACCTTATCCCTTGTAATCCCAACAATCACTTGTAATCCCAATATACAGGGAACTATTGTACTCATGTATTCTATATATATTGACAGAAACAACACTGGAAGAAGTGTGGTTTGAAACCATATTTTCTTTGTATTTCAAAAACTTTCAATCTAAGCACTGCCTAGACGGTTGATATATTTTGAATATTTTTACTATTTTATCACTTTTTTTTCTTCATAATATGTATATTTTAAGAGTGTTTCATGCATAACTATATTGTAGAACAAAGATTTATGAAATTTTAGTCTTGTAAAAGTGAACCATAGGTCCATAATGTTTGCAAAAAAATTTGGTCAAAATATCTTATTAGGTATTGTTTCGCCTAGGCATCCACCTACGCCGTCCAACCTCCATTGGTCGCCTACTCCACCGCCTACCGCAAAGTGATGTGGAGAGAGACCGCATATCGTCTAGACGCCGCCTAGACAGCCGTCTCAACCGTCATTTAGAACACTGGTACTGATTATGGGATTATCATGATCAATACAGAAGTTGCGGTCAGCACCAATTAGTCGAGGTTATGCACGAGTAATAGTCATAGAGCTTAGCCTAAGAACATCTATGAATACTTTATTTAAGCAAAAATTTGGCTTATCTGCCTTTAAATACCCTTGACTATCAGATTTATACAACGTGTATCATGTTGCTACACTCAACCATCAATCTTTGTCGAACTAAACATTTCTTCAAGGTCCCTTGAGAACAAGATTGGCCCTACTTGTACTTGGGCTTTGTCCTATTTTTTCAAGATATTGTAAATTTGTAACCTCTGTCAGCATTTTCCATATAGTCTGATCCAACTAATTACTGGTTTGCCTTGGTATTGGAAGAATGAGACCTTTACCACTTGAGTCCATTTTTTGAAAATTAAAAGATGTTCAAACCAAATTGTCTCCGAATTAAAAAAAAAAAAAATCTTGCTAGTATGTATATTAAACATTTTGATCAACATACTTCGTCTTCTCTTTGCTAACAAATTTTTTTTTATAAATGATTTTATGTAGATTTTGTAAATTTGAGTAGTATTTTTTTTAATATTTAGACGTTATAGTCGTTCGATCAATACAATTCTTACTATATATACATAAAATTTAAACGATATTCTCGTATTAATTTTTACTAATACACATGCGTCATTTGTTAAGAAGGACCTTATCTTCAATTTTTTAATTAGTGTCATTAATATATGACATCAGCAATCTTTCTTTCTTTCTTTCTTTTTACATAAATAGGACCTTATCTTCAAATTTTGAACATGACCCTTTGAATCTCATGACTACCAAACTAATGGATTAGCACACTAACTCTGTTGGGAATCAAGTCTGCTGAAGGGGGCATAGTTCGGTCCAAACTCGGTCCATGGCCGAGTTCTGGCCGAACTCGGTGTGGTGTTCCAGAACCTCAAAATTGAACTCGGTCCGAGTTCGGTATCGGCGACAGCTGCTTGAGTTTTGGAGTTTTTATGTTATATTTTAGACCGTTGGATGCTAGTGGACGGCTGGATCTTATGTTGGCTATTTTTAGGGTTTCCTAACCCTAAAATAGGTTTCTCATCCTATAAATAGGAAGAATGGTGGAGGCACAAAGGAGAAGCACAAGTTGAAGATTCGGGGTGCTCGTCCACAGAAAATCTAAGAGAAAGCCCGTGCTTTGCTCTTAGGACTTCGCCATCCAAGACAGAAGGAAGAAGGAGATCTAATCGAGGAGTCGTCAACTTCGGTTAGGGAGATTGCTACGGGTTGGTGAGTGATTTCAATTGTAATCTTCTGTTTTTCTTCTTGAGTGTGGTGAGGGGGTTGAACCTATTAGGGCAAAGGGTTTCAATATTAGTTCTTTGCAATCTTGTAATTTCATCAGAGTTATAAAGGTTGGGATTTGTCCAGGTGACGTAGTCACCGTAATATACTTGTCTTCATCTGTGCTTGGTGTTAGTAGATTGGTTGGTTATCTCAGGTGGATTGGCAAGCGCTTCTTACGCTGCGCGACCAACACGTGGTATCAGATCCAGGTTCTTCTCGAGAAGGAAGGTGCAACTATGTCTACGGAGCAGATGAACACTCTTATGATCACCCTCACAGGAGAAAACTGGACGATTTGGAAGCCAAGTATGGAGGATCTACTCTGGTACAAGGACTTGCATGGTCCATTAGAGGGCGACCGCGCAAAGCCGACGGACAAAGGTGCTGATGACTGGAAACGACTGGATCGGAAGGTTGTTGGATTCATCCGCCAATGGCTGGATGACTCGGTGTTTCACCATGTGTCCATGGAGAGTCCTGCAAAAGCATTGTGGGAGAATCTGAATTCGCTGTACGAGAGGAAGACGGCTGGCAACAAGGCATTTCTGATTCGCCAACTCGAAGTACACGGAGGGTACACCGGTGGCACATCATTTGAACGAGGTTCGGGGCATCATCAATCAGTTGTCTACGAAAAATATGGTGATTGAGGATGAGCTTCAGGCCCTTCGTCTTTTGAGATCTCTGTGGGAAAGCTGGGAGATGTTGGTGGTGTCAGTGAGCAACTCATTTCATGATGGAGTTGTCACGATGGAGGCAGTCAAAAGCATCTTATTGAACGAGAAGATCCGGCGTAAGCAAGTGGAATCGTCACAGGAGTCCGCTCTGGTGGCTTCCTACGGGAAGGGAAGATCCAAGTCACAGGCGAGGACAGGAAGAATTTTTTGGGATTTTGCTGTGGACCGCAAGTAGGGCTGCTATCACTGTGGCAAAAAGGGTAATATCAAGAGAAATTGCATGAAGCTCAAAGTTGAGAAGGCCAAAGGTAAGGATGATCAGGAGGATCTCACGGCTATGGGAGATGTCATCATCGCAGCAATCGACACAGAGGAACCTTGTGGCATGTGTCATGACGACGACTGGGTTATGGACATGGGGGCATCGTATCACGCCACTCCATATAGGAGGATCTTCACGTCATACCGCGGTAGCAGGTTTGGACATGTGAAGATAGAAAATAAGGGGACGACATTAGTTGTAGGCATCGGTGATGTGCACTTGACAACGGATCTTGGTGAGAAGCTCGTTCTCAAGGATGTGTGACATGTACTTAGTTTGCGCTACAACTTGGTTTCGGTAGGGAGGCTGGCAGATGATGGTTGTCACAGTTTGTTTGGGGACAAAGATTGTATGCTTACGAAGGGTTTCCAGCACCTGGCTCGAGGAGATTTGTGTTGTGGCATGCACAGGCTCAAGCTACTGAGGTGTACAGGCAAGCCACAGACACCGGATGGAGGCTCGAGGGGTATTCTCCGGGAGATGGATCGTCGAAAACTTGTCTTGGAGGGGCTTCGAGATACTTTGAGGGATACAGAGGATTCAGATTGTCGAGACAAAGCGACGAATGGTGATGAGTCAAAAATTGAGGGTCAGTCGGTCGGTCCCATGACAGCTGGTCGGTCTCCAGGTGGGGGTTGCTTCACGGATCTGGTTTTGGCGACGGGTGGTTTGCCAAAACTTCACGGAGCGACATTGGTTTCAGTAGTTCGAGGCCAAGAAGGACCTCAAGATTTGCAGCAAACTCAATCTGAGGCAGGAGCATCATCATTCACACAGTTCAGGGGAAGCTGTGGGTCATCGACGGTATGCACAGTGCGTGATGTTCTGCTCAAGGACGCATGTGTATGGGGGAGCTTCAAGTTCGGACACGAAGGTGGGCAGATTCAGGAGTTCGAATCTCGGGAGAATTGTACCGTCCGCTTGGTTGGGCCAGCCAAGGGTGAAGAAGCTCGTCAAAACGTTAACACATTCCGGTGGAAGACGAAAGTCGAGGACAGGCAGCCAAGACTTACGGTGAGGCTGATCGTCAGGGACTTCGGTCTTGGCCGTGTCATCGATATCTGCAGGATCCCAGTAGTGTAGGAGGTTCTACGCATGTCAGCTAGCGTCGACGTGACGGTCGAGGAGCTGGAGATTATGGAAGATGCAAAGCAACTCGGACGATCGAAGATCGGTGGCATGGGGGAGCAGGATTTCTGTCGCGGGACAACAGGCATGGAGTCCAGTTGAGAAGCCATGGAGCCAACACCTCATCAGACTGGAGGGGGAGATTGTTGGGAATCAAGTCTGCTGAAGGGGGACAGAGTTCGGTCCGAACTCGGTCCCTGGACGAGTTCAGTCCGAAATCGGTCCTTGGCCGAGTTCGGGCCGAACACGTGTGGTATTCCAGAACCTCAAAATCGAACTCGGTCCGAGTTTGATGTCGGCGGCGGCTGCTCCGATTTTGTAGTTTTTATGCTATATTTTGGACCGTTGGATGCTAGTGGACGGCTGGATCTTATGGTTGGCTATTTTTAGGGTTTCCTAAACCTAAAATAGGTTTCTCATCCTATAAATATGGAGGAGGGTGGAGGCACCAAAGAGAAGCACAAGTTGGAGATTCGGGGTGCTCGTCCACAGAAAATCTAAGAGAAAGCTCGTGCTTTGCTCTTAGGACTTTGTCATCCAAGACAGAAGGAAGAAGGAGATCTAATCGAGCAGTCGTCAACTTCAGTTAGGAAGATTGGTACGGGTTGGTGAGTGATTTCAATTGTAATCTTCTGTTTTTCTTCTTGAGTGTGGTTAGGGGGTTGAACCTATTAGAACAAAGGGTTTCAACATTAGTTCTTTACAATCTTGTAATTTCATCTGAGTTATAAAGGTTGGAACTTGTCCAGGTGACGTAGTCACCGCGATATACTTATCTTCATCTGTGCTTGATGTTCGTAGATTGGTTGGTTATCTCAGGTGAGTTGGCAAGCGCTTCTTCCACTGCGCGACCAACACGTGATATCAGAACGCACGTGTTCCAAACACGTGATATCAGAGCACACGTGTTCACAACAAACTCTTCATTAGAACTTTGAATTATGAGCCCCCAAACTAAACTATTGATTCTAAACATAACTTAAATTAACAACTGTGTCTCTATCATTTACAACAAAAGGGAGGGCTCCAAGGCCCCATCTGACCTCTGCAATAGATAGTGTTCTTATCTTCAAAGTTAGAAAAAAGGAAATGGCCTCAAAAGTCGATAATGTATGAGTAGTTTATAAGGATCAAGGCCAGCTAGGTTGTCTTCATCATTGGAGTAAGCATGCTTTAATAAAGCTATCATCTGTACATCAGTGGATGGTCTCGTCATCCGCTAATTGTTAGTTAAATACTAATATTATGTTTTATGTCAGTCGGGTTTCTTTTGGTTCTTAACTCAGAATCTATTTTCATGGTTACTGACGTGATCAATGTTTGCTTGTGATAATTTACTTGGCTCATGTGGTGCACTGCATACTCAGCTATACCACTACCACAAACACTCGATTAAACACAACGTCGACCGGAAAGTTTAGCCGAAACTAATTTTAGCTGTTCCTTAATCCGACCTCTTGTGAGATAATTTTTTATGTCCTGGAGGGTCACCCGCGACCCCGATCTCTTACAGGTTGCACTAGATCTAAGGGTTGCTATAAGCAGAGGAAGTTGTCCAAATTCGAAGTCTTATCTGACCTACCGTAGGACCGGCCTGCATACACACAAAGTAGAGACATTTGAGTTAGCTGATCGAAGAATATTACTGTACTCAAGATTTTTTTTTTTTTTTTGGTATTTGAAGCAATGCATATCTTGAGATGAAAAAGTTATTTACCTAGTTTTTTTTTTCCCGAGGCCTACTGCTGAGCTAATTGATCCTGGGCATTGGGCTGTTTCCAATATATATATGGCATTCTCTATCCTTTATCTACCTTGATTAACTTTGTGTTATCAGCAGATCATCTGCAAATACTTTCTTGCTTTTGAAAGCTTCAAGTGAACGGAGTACTAGAAGTTGGTAGGTGTATGCTTGAGAAATTATTCAGCAGACCATCCTTACCGCGTGGTAGTGATGTCTCTATCTCCTTCAATAACATCATGATACATCACGGAAAAAACAAACGACATGACACTACAAAAATGATATATTATGTTGTTATTGGAGGAGAACAAGACATTGGTGAGGCCGGCCCACTGAATAACTTCTCGTGTATGCTCTATGTCGTTAACAAGAATTTTGTTAATGAGAGACCATGTCAATTTTTCTCCTTGATAATTCACTATATCCTGGCCATGTATATCAATTTAGCTTCCTCTTGATATAATTCTCTACTAAGCTGAAATATTAGGGTTATCAGTTTGGATTGATTGACGCTAAATGCCAGAACAGAATCGAAGAACAAGAGAGTACACAGAAAAGCACATATCCTTCTTTGAGCAATGTTGGGTTTGACACATGAAAGGTTGAAATGAAGAGAGGTGAGGAAGATGGATTACAACACCACCAAGTTACACACACTCAAGCACATCGATTCTTGCTGACTGAAAGAAAGAAAGAAAGAGAACAAATCTGAATTTGCTCTTGACAGATGATAGAGAGGGAAATACAAGACGGGAAGTCTTCTGTACATTTCCACAGAGAAGAACCACCTCCGGAAATGGAATTGCTCGTCGGTTGGTCGGTCGGTCGGTCGGTCGGTTCGTGATCGTGTGATGATGATCTGAAATTATTATTATGCGTTGCTGCGGAAAGAGCCGAGAGCCTTGATCGCCCCTGCCCTCAGGAGGTATTGGTGATATATCGCTGCAATTGCCGCACCGATGAAAGGTCCCACCCAGAACATCCACTGCGCGCACGAACCAAATGGTTAGATTATGTAGAAAAATTAATAATACAAGTAATAGTTCATTAGTTTGGGTGAATACTACTTGTGTACGTGTGTGTATATAGAGCAGAGCAGAGCAGACCTGATCATCCCAAGCCTTGTCCTTGTTGTAGATGACAGCAGCTCCCAAGCTTCTGGCAGGGTTGATGCCCGTCCCCGTGATGGGGATCGTGGCCAAGTGGACCATGAACACCGCGAAGCCGATGGGGAGCGGCGCGAGGACGGGGACGTGGGAGTCGCGGGCGTTGCGCTTGGGGTCTGTGGCGGAGAAGACGGTGTAGACCAGGACGAAGGTGCCGATGATCTCGGCTGCGAGTCCCGTACCCTTGTTGTAGTCCGCGTTCAGCTCGTTGGCGCCGCCTCCGTAGCGCACGTAGTAGGCCGACTGGAACCCCTTGACGAGGCCGACGCCGCAGATGGCCCCGAGGCACTGCGCGACCATGTACAGCACGGCCCTGATCAGCGACACCTTCCGTGCTAGTAACAGCCCGAATGTCACCGCAGGGTTAATGTGACCTCCTGCATTATTATTATTAGTATTAGTAGTAGTAGATTAGATTAGATTACAAAACCTTTTAATGAACGAACTCTCAGTTACAAATAAAAACGCTAGAGCATACTAAAATGAATAGTAGTCGTGTTGGTATCGTGTCATATTCGTATCAGAATAAGTTAGTTACCTGAGATTCCAGCGGTGCAGTAGACGAGGATGAAGATCATGCCACCAAAAGCCCAAGCGATTCCGAGGATTCCGACACCGCTGCAGGCGGCGTCGGGATTGCCCAGAGTGTCGTCGCTCTGGTGCTTGTATCCGATAACGGTGGCGACGGTGATGTAGAGGAAGAGAAGCGTGGCAATGAACTCCGCAATGACGGCGCGGTAGAGCGACCACTTGGTCAGCTCCTCAAAGTCTATCAGAGGCGCCGGGGGAGGGTCCGAGTAGTCCTTGGCCGAGAACTCGGCCCCGGTCGCCTCTGCCACCTCCACGTCCTTTGTCATTGGAGTAGTAGTATGTAGAACTCAGCTCTTAGTTAGTTACTCTGTAGTGAGTGAGGAGAGGTAGAAGGAAGAGGTGGTCTATTTATTGGGGGTAGGCTAAGCTAAGCTAAGCTAAGCAGTGAGCAAAGATCGAGAGAGAGAGGAGTGGTGTGTAGCAATTATTGGGTTATGATAATTTATTTGCCGCCCCTAACCGACTCCTAATCCTTGACCACTAATCTTCTTTCTTTCTTTTTTTTTAGAATGGGAGGGGCCACCAGACCAGAAGAACATCAGCAAAGGAAGAATACGCAAAACTTTGGACCAATAAATGGAGAGTTTGAAGAAGAGTGCTGCTTCTAATCGCTGTAAGAAGCATTACTGTTTGCTAATAAGCATGATTATACTGCCTCTCTCTAAAATTTAGAGCACCTCTAAATTCGTTGCTATTGATCGATGGAAGACTAAAATTACAAAAACATTGAAAACTAATTACAACAATTTATATGCTGTAGCTAAAGTGCTTTTTTAATAGGCCCAGACTGGCAGTGACCTTTGTATGTCTCTACCAAAACCAAATCATAATGGTTAGGCGGCCCAGAATTTGGGAGAAGGAACAGAGTCTGTAGTAGCCTTGTCTCTCTGCACATGTGATGTGCTGCTTCTGGACAAAATAAATGCTCTCTGTGTGCTCCTAAGTTGAGTTTCATCAGAATTAACCAAGTTTTGAGTCTAACTAAGAGAATTTAGAGAAAAATACATAAATTTTAAACCCTCTAATCAAAATTTAGAGGAAAATTTAGGGAAAAAATGCACTCTTTATTAAACCCTATGTGTTAGAATAAACGTAGAAGAAGAAAGAAGAAAATAGGAGAGAAGATCTCTTATTCGTGTAATCTCATTAGGACAAAACATGTGCGAAAGAAAAGAGTACAATATTTAGGATGACTTAGATAGGTGTTGGACACGCTTAATGTTGCATCATTAAAATCTTGTCAGGAAAAATCCAATGGAAACAAATTCATGACTAAGAAAAAAGAGTACAACGCGTTATACTCCATACAAAATGTATCTCCTCCTGGAAAAAAACCATCCTCCCTTGATGATGTTGATCATGAACAGTCAGCTGATGAAGACGCCGCATTCCAATTCCATGAACTAGTTTCTGAAAAGTTGACTTTGGCAACGATTTGGTGAACAAGTCTGCAAGATTATCACTTGAGCGAACTTGTTGGACGTCAATATCAAAGTTCTTCTGAAGCTCATGAGTATAAAAAAACTTCGGTGAGATGTGCTTGGTCATGTCTCCTTTAATGAATCTACCTTGAATTTGTTCAATACATGCTGCATTATCCTCATGAATAACAGTTGGAGTATCTGTGGTAGAAAAAAGGTGACAGGAGCTACGAATGTGTTGAATCAACGATTTCAGCCAAATATATTCTCTACTTGCTTCATGGAGAGCTAATATTTCTGAGTGATTTGAGGAGGTAGCAACCATTGTCTGTTTTGTTGAACGCCAAGAAATAGCTGCATTGCTATTAAAAAATATATATCCAGTTTGTGAACGACCTTTATGAGGATCAGATAAATAATTTGAATCTGCAAAGCCAACTAGATTCGCGATGTCAGATAAACCACAAGTATAAAATAATCCCATGTCGGTAGTTCCAGGAAGATATCTTATCACATGTTTAATGTCATTCCAATGTCTGCGAGTTGGCGCCGAGTTATATCTAGCCAACAGATTGACAGAGAATGATATGTTTGGCCTTGTACATTGTGATAGATACATTAATGTCCCAATGGAACTATGGTACGGTACTTCGGATCCTAGCATTATTTTATTGTCGTCCTTGGGACGATATGGATCTTTATTGATATATAAAGATCGAACAACCATTGGAGTGCTAAGGGGATGAGCTTTATCCATATTGAACTATTTCAATATATTTTCTGTGTATTTGGATTGATGCACTGAAATTCCATTAATGCAATGCTCAATTTGTAATCCGAGACAATATTTCATGTCTCCGAGATCTTTCATCTCGAACTCCTTTTTCAGATAGTTTGCAGTCTCATTGATTTCATGTCTTGTCCCAATCAAGTTTATGTCATCGACATATACTGCAACTATAGCAAAATCCTCTTTAGATTTCTTTATGAAGACACATGGGTATATAGGATTATTCTCATATCCCTCCATTTTTATATATTCACTAAGACGGTTGTACCACATCCCTTCCGAATTACTTCAAACCGTACAATGAACGTCTTAGCTTTATATAATGCATGTTCATAGCTTTTGAGCTGGGTAGGTTAAATCTATCTGAATTTTTTATATATATTTCACTATCTAAATCACCATATGGATAGGTTGTTACAACGTCCATAAGTCTCATGTCCAGCTTTTTCTCAACTGTCAGACTTATCAAATAACGGAACGTTGTTGCATCCATTACGGGAGAATACGTCTCTTCGTAATCAATTCCATGTCTCTGGAAAAAATCCTTGTGCCACTAATCGTGCCTTAAATCGAGTGATTTTATTCTTTTTATTTTGCTTTCTTACAAACACCCACTTGTAACCTACCGGTCTGACGTCTTTTGGTGTTTGTACTATAGGTTCGAACACTCCACGTGTATTAAGGAAATCCAATTCTGCTTGAATAGCATCCTTCCATTTCGGCCAATCTTTTCTTTGTTGACATTCATCGATACTACGTGGTTCAGTGTCATCAATGCCCTTAGATATTTCAATAGCTACTAAGAATGAGAATATATCATCTATTGTTATATCTTTGCGATCACATACCTCTCTTGTATATGTATAAAACATAGAGATCTATTTGCTTTCAGGTACCTGAGCCTCCTCTTCTGCTTGTGTCTTTTCTAAGACAATAATCTCTTCTGTGTTTTCAGAGAGTATGGATCTGTCATTCATAACCTCTTCTTGAGTGTTAAGTGTAACCTCCTTAAGAGCATTACTTGGACATTTCTCTTTCTAGGGACTAAATCCTTCGAACCTATAGGTCTACCACACTTTTGGCGTACAGATTCATTAGCCACTCAGCTATTTTTTTCTACGGGAATATCAATTCGAGCTGGCGCATTTGCAGCGGATACGTGATTTAATCACTTTAGCTGCATCAGTAAACGCATTTAGCATTTGATTTGCAATCTCCTGTAGATGCAATATCCTTCGTACCTCAGTTTCACATTGATTAGTACGAGGATATAGATGAGACAAAGTGGGATTATTCTACGATAATTCATGCCGATTATTTGTGGTGAATGGTTCTGTAAGAACATTCTTTTCTTTCTTATCTTCCCCTAACAGTGGAAATTTAGTCTTATCAAAATGGCAGTCTGCGAATCTAGCAGTAAAAATATCACCAGTTAAAGGTTCAAACTATCTAATGATTGAGGGCGAATCAAAACTAATATAAATTCCTAAACGGTGCTGAGGTCCTATTTTAGAGCGTTGAGGAGGAAGAATATGAACATAAACAGCACAACCAAATTTACACAAATGAGAGATGTTAGGTTGACGGCATGTCATAAGTTTTGATGTTAAAAATTTATGATATGCAGTTGGCCTAACAATGATCAATTTAGCAGCATGTAATATAGCATGTCCCTAAGCTGAAACGGGTAGGTTTGATTGCATGAGTAAAGGCCTTGCTATGTATTGAAAATGCTTCATCAATGACTCTGCTAAACCATTTTGGGTATGAACATGAGGGACAGAATGTTCAACTTCTATTCCTACGGAAGTACAACAATCATCAAAAGTACGAAAAGTAAACTCAGCTGCATTATCAAGTCCAATCGTTCTAACATGTTGTTCAGGAAAAAGAGTCTTAAGCTTAATCAACTGAGAAAGTAGCTTGAAGAAGGCAAAATTTCTAGATGAGAGTAAGGAAATATTTGACCATCAACTAGAAGCATCTATTAGAACTATAAAATACCTGAAAGGTCCGCTAGCAAGATCAATTGGACCGCAAATATTACCTTGTATTCTCTGAAGGAATGTTGGTGATTCATAAGCTATTTTGAGAAGTGAAGGTCTTTTAATTAGTCTATCATGTGAACAAGTTACACCCAAATGTTTAGTAGGAAAGGAAAGACTTTGGTATGATAAATTATGTCCATTGGTATTGTTGATGACATTTCTCAACATAGTCGATCATGAATGACCCAATATGTCATGCCAAAGGATTAGATTCCTTGGATCCTTTAGCCTTTTGCTAGTGATGGGGTGAGATTCTACTACCTTCAGAGTAGTTTGATATAGCCCCGAGGAGATTAACTTACATTTTTCTAACGTGAGCTTATTGCTTCCAACATTAGAGATGATACAAAGATACTCTTTGCTATCATCGTTCATGGTTTCAACATGAAATTCGTTCATTCAAATATCTCTAAAGCTGAATAGATTTTTATTAGATCTACTAGAGAATAATGTATTTCGAATGACTAAGTGTATTCCATTTAGCAACACAACATCGGCCTTACCATAACATTCTATAATCTGTATGGGTCCAGCAATGGTTGTCACCTTGGCAGTATTTGAGACATATGTTGTCACGTCCCGATCCTGAAGGTCCCGATGACGCCCCCGCCGGACGTGAATCACTGCGCCTCGGCGCTCCCGCATGGCGTATGTATCGTTTGTCATCGGGACATAATGTTGTGCGAGCTTGGAGTTGCGTCCGCACAAGGCAACATCGTTAAAGTTTGTGGCTATCATCGAACCGATCGAGTACGCAGCGGAGGAACAGTATAGCAAACAGTAACCTATCTGAGTATACTGGACAATTCACAAGGCACAAGGTTCTCTGAATACAATGGCATCGTTCCATACATTGTCCCTCTATACTAAAGCAGCTCAAAAACATCGATACAGATCAAGGCATCGAAACCAGATTTTTGGATCCTGGGGATGAGGCACGACTATCGCTTCCTCGGACGATCCAGCACCTGCGAACAAGCAATCTGTTGGTGGGTCAGCACTTTGGAGAAAGTACTGGTGAGTATAAAATCAACGAACAGAAGCAACATCTACTAAAACCAACACTAAGTAATTATGTTATAAAATATTACATTACTAGTGATATTTCTAGTTTTACCTAGGTTCGTTACATGCAGTATAGGAACGGAGTCATATTACTTCTTTTGGAAACATCTTTGAAATCAGAGTTCATGTTCGATATACAAGCAAGCAGGCAAGGCAAGCAGTTCATGCACGATATGCAGGTTCATTTACTATCTTTGGTGCGCAACGTGTCTCGTGAGTCATATTCATTTCTTTAAGGACTTCTAGCATGCATCTAGTGGACTATCTTCTTATACTATTCAAGGCGATCATCATATTCAAGCAATCATGCAAGTCTAGGTGCGATTCAAGACAATATGCAAACCAATATATCACTTATATAGTGATTCTTACCCCTTGCCGAATGGTTATCCCTGCAGCAGACATACAAGTTAGCAATATATGCATATATATACAAAGTTCTCTTTCCTTGTCCGTCTCTGCATCCAACAGTTAGGTATGCAAGAAGGCTAACCTAGCATACGCCCTAACTATATGATGGTCCACGAAAAACCCATGAATAGCAGTTGGAACTACAAGCCCAGACTAACTATTAGACAGGACACTCCCTAATCGCGAGGACTACAAGCCTCGGGGTGTTTCGATTATCTCCCCCAGGACAAACAATTCTCAGTGTCCCAGAAAATGCTCGAGAGACAGTACCTTGTGCAAAGTTATCCAAAGACCGATACGATGAATGCAATAAATGTGATTCAATCATATAAAGACTATATGATGGACATGTCTGTGAAGAGAAAACATGATATCAAGCGATAGAGCCAGAGCCCTCAATTCTCTTCTTTTAATCAAGTCAATAGGTTCGATACGTTCAATCAATACGATAGGTTCGATCACTCGATAGGTTCAATCTTCTTTCTTTCAATCAATCGATATGTTTAATAGCATACTATACAAGTTATTCAAACAGTTATATATTTCAAGCATCAATGACAAGCAAAACGTAGCACGATTCTTCTCTTGTTTAGCATACGATAAAAATATATGAACATTCTTTTACTCTTGTTTATTAGCATGGCAGCGGTTCGTTCGATAGCGGTGTCCGTGTAACTAAGCGTGCAACATTCAATTCTTTAACTAGCATGGCAATGGTTCTATCTATTTTAGACAAGCATAATAAAAGTTCTCTAGTTAAGCAAGCAGGTTCTCATTCTATCATTCTCATGCTATCGTTATCTTATTAAGCAGACAAGCATTGCAAAAATTCTGATTCATTATTAAGGCGTGCAAGAATCAGAGAATGAAGTTCTGCCCAGTCACCTAGATCAGTCATCTTCTGGTTCAACAAGGAGCTCTTAAGGAAGATATCATTTTTAGTCAGCAAACCGATATATCTTGTACATAGTGCCAACGAGGAGTGGGGCACTACATATGTTTTGAAAAACTTTCTAGTTTTCAATATAGTGTGAGTTGTTGCACCATCTATCAAGCATATGCCATCATCATTGTACATACCTTTCAAAAACAAAAACTAATAATATATTAATATGCTACTAAATTGTTAAACTTGACATATTGCCAATTATTACAAGTTGATCTAAATATAAATGAAATTGATTTAAAGAAAGTAAACTACCTAGACTATTGATCATATAATGACCAATTTATTCAAAGTGGAAAGTAAATAAACTTAGATAAGCATACAATAACTATTCATTGACTTCACCTATCATGGCGTTGAGCTGGTCTTCCGAAATTGTGTTTCCATCCTTATCTTGGAAGAAATCATTAAAATTCATGTGTTGTACCCTCCATGATATTAGTCTCGACACCCTTTGAGGCTTCGTACTCGTCCACTTTCTTTTGTGAGGTGCGACAGTTTCGCATCCAATGACCAGCTCTTCCACAATGTTTGCAAATATCAGTTGGATCAGCTGGATTGAGAATTTGGGTATTGTTTCTTCAAGGATTAAAATTTCTTATTTTTAAACTGTGTATCGTTCCTTGGACCCGGATTGTGGCCATTTTTTTGGCTTCTACGGCGTCCATACCCTCTACCTTTGTGATTTTTTCGACCCCTAGTATTGGTCACATTTTTTCGAGCACTAGTCGCATTCACTTCGGCTGAAATTGGTGCAGACCCAGTTGGTCTACTAGTGTGATTTTTGATTAATAACTCATTATTTTTCTCGGCCACGAGTAAGACAGCAATGAGTTCGGAATACTTCTTAAAATTTCTCTCCATATACGTCTGTTGTAGGGTCATATTAGTCGCATGAAATATGGTGAATATTTTCTCTAGCATGGAATGCTCTGTCACTTCTTCACCACATAATTTCAATTGTGAAGTAATCCTGAACATAGCTGAATTATAAGCTGTAAGCCCCAGATTTTTTTTCAAAATATTAAAATTAGGATTTTTCACAATTTTCTGGAATTTTCTGGGAATTTTCTGAAATTAAAATCAGGGTTTTCAAATATTAAATAATTTTTAATTGTTAATAAACAATATTAAAATATCATAAAAATAATATTTTGAGTGTAAAATGAAAAACTGGACTTAGGATAATTTTTCTAAAATTTATTGGACCCCGGACCTATTTTAAATCACCTAAAACTATTTATTTATTTATTTGTTAATTATTATTATTATTATTATTATTATTATTATTATTATTATTATTATTATTTTTCTTTTATTTTTTGGCCCATCCGGCCCGGCCTGCGGCCCAACCCGCGGCCCAAACCCTAACGGGTCGGGTCGGGTCCGCCTGAACCCGACCCGCCCGACCCGTGACCCAGCCCCCCCCCCCCCCCGCGTGACCCGCTCCGGCCCCAGCGTCCACCGGCTCCCCGCTGCGCTTCCGGCGCCGCGCCCGCGGCCGCTGCGCCACGCGCCCTCGCCCCCGCGCTGGCCGCCGCCTCCCTTGGCCCACGCCACCGCCCGCTCCCCCTTTATAAACTCCTCCGCCCCCAGGTCCAGCCAGACCCTCCCCTCACCGGCAGCCCGACTCTGGCCACCGCCCTCCTCGCTGCGCCGCCGTGCCGCTGCAGCCCCGCCGCAGGTCCCTCCTCCGCCTCCGCCCTCCAGCGCCCCGACAGCACCCGCAGCTCCGGCGCCAGCAGCAGCCGCAGCGGGCAGCCGTCTCCGGCCAGCACCGCCTCCGGCCAGCCGCCTCCGCCTCACCCGCCGTGCAGCGGCGCCGCCCTGGCCGGCCCCTCCCCGCCGCGAGCCGCCATGGCCAACCCGAGCTCCGGCCGTGTCCAGCAAACCCTAACCCTAATTCTCGATTCTTCGTGTCGGCGTGTCGGACACGACACGGACACGAAATTTCTGGTTTCTCGAGCCCGGTTCAGGTACTCGTATCTTGCACCCTGTATCTCCGTTTTCGATTTCGTAAATTGCGTTGCGAAGCCTGTATGACCCTCTCGGTGTCCGGATAAACCGCTAGGGGCATCGCGTCCTGTGGTGATCGCACACCGCGATCCAAAAACAGGAAAAACCAGACCCTGTTTCACCTCGGAACTGAGTGTGCCCCGTCAAACGGGACGACTTGGTCGCGTGCGGTCTTCACAGATACGTGCGTGTCGTCGATACGGACGTGTGAGAATTCGCGGAAGCTGATTCGGGTGTGCGTGCACACCGGAATCAACGCGTATCCGCGGACATCGCCCCGTATCCGACTTTTCTGTAATTTGCCCTAACTTCTTGTACACTCGTCAGATCGAGACGAAACTTGCGCCATCGGACTCGTAGCGATACGCTGGTCCTGTGGGTTAAGTTTGGTTCGATTCTGAGAACGTTGACAAAATCGCGTGTCGTGGGCCCCACAGGCCCCGCTCGACGGACGATTTTGTGTTTGGCTCATCGGAATCCAAATCTGGAAGTTCCATTGGGTTCGTATCAGCGTTCTTGACCTGTTGACACTAAATTTGGTGAATTTGGAGACCGTTGACCCGGACACGTTTTTTGGTGCAAAACGGGCCCACCGGCGGACCCCGTTTTGACCCGAAACTGTCGTTTTTGTTCTTGTCTCCAAATTGGACCCAAGGACAGGCGTTTCTAGTTATTTGATATCTTCTGAGCGTGATGGTAATGTCTATTTCAGCTTTTGGACTCATCTCTGAAAATTTCCCCAAGAACATTTAATCAGATCCAAACAACAGGCAAGTACCTGCACTTCAAGTTAAATCTTTATATTGTGATAATTAATTCCCTGCTTTACTAGTACCCTTGATGATTACACCTAGTGTTAGAAAGGCTGGATTTCATGTCTTGAATATTGGAGTTCATGTCTTGTTTTTCATGTCGGGTGGGAGAATACTAGAAGGCATGTAGTTTACCCTTCCCCTTGTCATGTTTAATAGCTGTTGGTACGCGATTGTACCTCAGCCGGATCTCGATTTTCCCTGTTTAATAGCCGTTTATGACGGCCGGATTAGCCTTATAAACCCCTACATACCAACTATGTATTCTAAAAACAAACACAAGTTCACACAGATAGTTTCTGGTCTTGTTATATATCTTGCTGACTGTTGTAGTTTCATTTCCTATCTCATTTATTTTTGCTTTCTCATATTCCTGTTTACAGCTTTAACTCTGAGATAATGATGTTCTGTTATGCAATTTCTCAACATGATATTCAATTTAATTGTCATAAATATTTAGTTTAATCTTGTTGTGCACTGTGTACTTTGCTCCTTTCCTGACTGGATCTGTTGATTTAGGCGATGATGAGGACCTTGCCCCTACATTTTATGGTCCCTATGAGGGTACAGATGATACTTATGAGGAGCCAGATTCCACCCAGGAGACCCCTGCGGCAGAATAGCTAGCAGTAGCTATCTTTTATTTCTGTTTCTTATCTTAGTAATCGGGTTTGTCCCCGATTTCATTCTGATTTCTGTACTAAACATTTGAATCTGTTGTCACATTTATTTCAATTGCAATCTTAAGTATATGTTTCCCATTATTATCTTGCCTATGTTATTTGTGAATGAGCTAGTTTAGTAAATATGGATTTGACCTAGACAGCGTACTACCGCCGACTCTGCGGCGTAGGCTGGACGTGCCCACGCACTCGTGTCCGAATTTTCGGGTGCGGGTCATGACACATTTTTATGGTGGCCCATGCAGGTCAAACGACTAAATTGTTCGGTTCTAACTTAGGGACCGAACAGGCCTGCAATAAGATTGAGGATTTTAGGATAAAAGCTCATTCACAGAATAGGATCTTTACTTCCAATCTTGATATCGGTCCTAGTCAATTTTTCCTATCGCCCTTGATTTTCAGGTAATCTATTCTAATCTTCCTACCCCCTTAATCTTTCAGAATGGTTTAGACGAGGAACACAGTAGGAGGCACATCAGAACCAGCTGAGCAGACTCTGCCCGAAACTCTTGCCCTCCCTCCACCTCCATCTATTCCGGTAGTTACTCTGGATGGGGCACAGCTACTTGGAGTGTTCCAGGGACTAGTGGAATCCCAGAGGGAACAAACTGCCCTGCTACGGACCAGCCTTTCAGAAGCTCTTCGGACCCAGGAGTCACCACAAAAGAGGCCAGGAAGTGCCAAGGACTTTAAGAACCTTAAACCCCTGGAATTCTATGGAACTGAAGGCATTCTCTATGCCGATGAATAGATAGAGAACGTAGAGCGACTCCTGAAGACTGCTCGGGTCCCTGACGATCTCAAAGTGGAGTCCGCAGGCCTACAACTGTTCGACATAGCTCGGACCTGGTTTAGGGACGAACCTCAACTATCTGCTCCTGACCTTAGCTGGGAGGACTTCAAGAGGCTATTCAAGGAGAAATTCTACCCCGAAGTGGCTCGGGAAGCTCTCGAAAGCCAATTCGAGAGACTGGAACAAAGTAACCTATCTGTTGATGAGTACACTGCTGAATTTAGCAGGTTGAGCCACTTTACGGAGTACATGGTTCGTACCCCGGAGGACAGAGCCCGTAGATTCAAGAAGGGGCTGTCTCCGGATATTCGCCTTGCTGTCACCACTAGCCGAGCTCGCACCTACGAGGAAATCTTGAACGTGGCACAAGGCGTTGAGAGAGACATGGGGCACAAACTAAAGCGAGAGAGAGATACCAGAAATGCGGGACCCAACAAATGCCCATTTCAACAACAACAACAGCATAGGTCCCCGCAGCAAACTCAGCGTCCTCTCCCTCGAGCTCCAGCACCCCAACACCAGGCTCAAGGACAGAACCAACAAGCTGCTGCTTGTAACTTTTGCCAAAAATAAGGTCACACCTGGCATGTTTGTAGGAAGAGACTGGGTACCTGTCTATATTGTGGATCAACAGAACATCAAGTGAGGGACTGCCCCACTGCTCCAGGACGCGGACAAGCTTACGTGATGACCGTGGAGAACGCGCAAACTCTGGAAGCAGCTAATGCGCGTAAGTGATTCGTAGATACCTTTTCTAGTATTGTTTTCGTGCCTATTGGTTCGTGACCTCAGCCCCAACCTAGTAATTTTGAACTTTAAACCTGGTATGCTTTTAAATTTGATAACTATAGAGGTTGTAGATTCTTTTGCTGTTGTACTTATTATGTGTGTTTCGTGAACTTCAATAATTTTGTACCTCCTTTTTCATCAACATCTAGCGCACTTAATTTTGCTGAACTTGACTTATGCTGCTATTTTATAGCCTAGTTTTGCGAGCTTACCTTTTTCGGGCTTGTTCATGACACATGTATTATTGAGGCCTGATCAACCCCACTAATACAAGTGTCTATTCAGAATCAGTGTACTACGGTCTGATCAACTTTAGTGCATTTTGATTCGCACTTCGCACGACTACTTTACGTGGATTGAGATATATAGTTGACTAGTATACTTGCCCTAAATACGTCCGAGCATATCGTATCAGTTACATAACTGTACTAATACGAGCATGCGAATAAATGATTACCAGAATAGAATCTCAATCCATAACCGCCTGACAATTCCCATTAGAATTCCTTAAACGCCTTGAACCCTATACCTCTGTTCTACCACCTCGCCCTTAAACTCTTTATTATTGATCCTTGTCTTCCCTTATTTCGGAAAGACAAAATCCTGTGTTTGGTATAAGTTTGATTTGTAGTGCTAGATGTACCCCTCAGACCGGTCGAATTGATGATAACCTCTATGACTAAGGGAATACCATAGGTGGTGTGTTTGTGTTAAAGACTAAAAGATTCAATACCATAATTTATTAAATTGAGACCTAGCCTTACTAGTTGTACAGCCTTAGAGGATAGATGGGTAAAATTCTAAGTTGGGTAGCGACCACAAATGTCCACCTGAGAGAAACCCGTTAACTATAATCAAGTGAGTTTGGACAGAGAGAACCCTGCCATAATTTAAATTTCGAGGACGAAATTTTATAAGTTGGGTAGATTGTAAGCCCCTGATTTTTTTTCAAAATATTAAAATTAGGATTTTTCACAATTCTCTGGAATTTTCTGAAATTAAAATCAGGGTTTTCAAATATTAAATAATTTGTAATTGTTAATAAATAATATTAAAATATCATGAAAATAATATTTTGAGTGTAAAATGAAAAACTGGACTTAGGATAATTTTTCTGGAATTTATTGGACCCCGGACCTATTTTAAATCACCTAAAACTATTTATTTATTTATTTGTTAATTATTATTATTATTATTATTATTATTATTATTATTATTACTATTATTTTTCTTTTATTTTTTGGCCCATCCGGCCCAGCCCGGCCTGCGGCCCAACCCGCGGCCCAAACCCTAACGGGTCGGGTCGGGTCCGCCTGAACCCGACCCGCCCAACCCGTGACCCAGCCCTCCCCCTGTCACGCCCCAATCTCCCGCAAGCTCAATAGTCCCCGCTGAACGTGAATCACCACGTTTACAGCTCTCCCGCAGGACTATCGTTCTCATCGGGACGTGATGCCGTACGAGCCTGGAGTTGCGCTCGTACAAGGCGATGTTGTCAAACACCAAATGTTATCATTGAAACAACCAAGTTGCAGCGGAAGTCAAGTATTGTGTACCAAGCACACAATCAGAGTAATACGCAGCGAAGCTCACGATAGGGTCAAATGGAATGCCCCGAGTCAATGCCACAAAGCGATGCCACGGAGACGATAAAATAACTCTTGCTCTTTCTCTAGCCCACAAAGGTACTTACAGTTCATACATCTTGTCCCGTATATCCAAGCAGCGCCACTACGTCTGTGTACCTGAAATAATGCCCACAAACGTGGGTCAGTACACAACCGTACTGGTGAGCGGGGTAACCCACTCGCCTAAGCCGACACTAAGTAAAATAGTGAATGCACACAGTTAAATGGTGATCTTTCTAGTTTGAATCCTAGATTCATTTCATGGCATTTGAATGACATGTTAAGGAAAGCAGTAAAGCAGTTTAAGCATGCAAGCATTCATTCTCAAACCAAACGACAAGCAGTTTATGTAAAGCCGACCCGTCTAACTCAATGTCGTCGCTTGCACGATAACATATCGAACCAACAGTCTCGCCTCAATATCCATTCTCAACCAAAGTTATATATCCCACTCTCGAGTGCACACTCTTGCCGAGGCAAGGTGGCCGCGCCTATACGATGCACAAACCAACCAAAGTAAAGCAAGCCAACATCTATTCTTATATGAAGTCACTGGCCAAAGGCCATAAAGGACGTTGATCGGACAGATCAATGCGGTTCTATTCGAAACAGCGCTAAGTAGCTAACCCACCTGAATCGCATCCAACCGCTGGTACCGCGCCTAAGACGCGTTACCCAATTGTCTCCTCCATGGCCGAACGGTCCCGGTGCCCCGGAGCACTCGTTCGAGGAAACCAAACCCTGTGCCACTCAGGTTGTCCGTGACTATGCAGACACGTAGGTATGACGAGAGGATCGAACATTCTCGCCCCACCAAGCGATCCTAGACTCGTTCCATCAATAATCCAACCAACACATCCATAACCATTCTTCCAATATGTCCTTCCAAGAACCCAAATCTCGACCTCAAAACATAGCCCGAGGCATCAAAATATCAAGTGTTTCATAGGCACGAAGCCTCTTCTCAACACAATCCAAATTGGTGCAACACCTATGCTCAAAGCTAACCCATGGCACAATGCCCCAAAAGAGGCATAATGCCCGCGCCGATGCAGTTGTTCGGTTTCGAACCACAACTGCCTGCTTTGCAAGACAAAGCATCCTTGTGATACACGCACACGGGTGCACGTTCGCTCGCCCGAATCCCGCTATTCCCATATTCTCATTGCCTCAATTGTATCATTCCAACTTGTATATTTCCAACCGTCCAAGCATAAACCCAAGTAATCCAACCAAAGTCGCCTCAAATGAATAATCCAGCTATCGTATCCAACTATCCAACGCGTAAACCATTCAAGCCACAATCCTACCAAGCCAACGACGCACACTCTATGCACGCCTCAGTGTAGTGCTTCCCGATGTTTCAGTCCAAGTGTTCAAGCCTTTACGTGTTTTCCATATTATTAGGCATGAAGGAGTAGAGAAGAAGGGAAAGAGCCCACTCACAATGTTCGAATCCGTTAGGCATCCTGTCCTGCCGATACGGCCAATCCCTTGAACCCGTGGTCCGATGCAAGCGCGATCTACTCAACTGGTATGACCGTGCGAGCAGGCCGTGCTCTCCAAATCATCCGACCGATCGGACTAAGGAAGACGGCATTATCGTTTCCATTCAGCTATTCAGTACTGTTCGGAACGAACACCTGATTTCCAACGAACCCGCTAGCCATCTGCACACGAAACAACTCAATCAATCCTTCTTCCCGAAATCCGACATTTCAAATGTAACCAGCATTTGATTCATTCAGTCCGACTCAGCGTAACGCTCCGAGCGGTTGCGGGCGTTACATAATATACCACTTAGAATCAGGTTCGTCCACGAACCGTGCTGGTACTCATTCCTTACTAGCATGCCACAATCCAAATCCATAGATCTGCTCTATACAACTCTCATATTCACTATTTCTGACACAATATCTCGTTCTGCTGAACGCTCGAATAAATTTCACGAATTCCCACATCCTCCTTGCAGCTCAACCCGAATTTCTCGTATCGCTTAGTTTTGGATCGTACATATATTTAAGGCGTCCCTAAAATACATGCATTTCAGCCGAGCTTTGCGATAGCAAATTTGAACAAGTTACAAGGGCATCTTTATTTTCGAGGCGTCCCATTTGCTTTGCTCCCAATTGAACCAAATCACAATTTCCATTCCAACACATTCGCTCGAGAACTATTCTCAATTATGCAGATTTTCCACCGACTCAATGAGTTCACGTTCCAGCTCAATCCATCCCACTATTTCTGAAATCAGTACTAGCAACATCTCCAAATATTATCTCGTGCACCGAACGATTCTCACAACTGATCTACCCCAGCTATGCGACTTACCCAAAAATCAACTTGCTTAGATCAGCTCAGTCCAACACATTCCTGCCATCTCAATATCTCACAGGGTGAACATCTATATTGAGGTTCGTGTGATCCACGAAGATCTTGCCGCCACGCCAAAGGGATTTATGTCGCCACGATTTCAACGTGGACACACTCGCCACAATTCTTAGGTTGCGCATGAAATAGTTCTTCGCGCTGCTTCCACTGCCTCGAAGCATAGAATATCACCTTCGCCTTCCGAATGAGCACGCTTCCCAGACTAAGTTCCGATGCATCTTGTAAATCTGAGGCAAATCTGTCCCTTCCAGTATTCGCAAGGATTTGATCTGAACGAGCCGCTGCTTTAACTTCACGAGCTAGTTTCACAGTCGTCAATTCATATGAATGCTATTCCCTTCCAGGGCACGATGAGTCAGAGGCGATGCCATCGATAAAAATCTGCGACTCTGAATCTCACCAGTTGACTAGGCTACTTCCACCATTGCTTCGATCTTCCGGCTGTATCTTCAGCTGAAGGCTATCCCAAGGATCTCTCAAATCCAACACTCAGTCAATAAGCCAAATCACATTGCCTCACATCTGCCCTCGACGCATTCCCAAATACGCCGCCTCAAGGGTCGTTCTATGGGTCTACCATATTCATATCTGATTCTGCGGGCAAGGTCGCTTAGGGTCAGCTGTCCCGAAGCTACGCTTGATAATTGTAATCATCACGATGGACAGTTTCTATAAACCATGCTATAACTCATCTGAAAATCCGAATCAAAATCCAACCATTCCATCCGAGCGAACTTCCGAATCCGAAAACTGCGCTTGCTGAAACCGTCTTCCATCAGTCCGTCGTATGCCCTGAATCCATCAAATTTCCGAATTGCATATTCGATTCTTGCACCACCGATTCCATTGATTCTCGAAACTCGAGACTTGCTCAAATTCACATCCGTTTGCCATGTTCCACCTTGCACTTCCAACTTGCTCGAGCAGCACAGTGATTTGCTCCGACGTTGCTCCCACGTTTAGCTATCTTCAAAAGTCTGTCAGCCACAAATTCTTGCCTTTAGTTGTTGCCACAATCCGTCCACGTCTTTCCAGAGAATCCGTCTTACTGTCGTTGCACCATCTTGCCCAAAATTCCATTTTCGCTAAACCTGAGTCAACTTCACGAGCAACAACATTCAAAATCTTCAAGTTTGTGTGAATCCATCTCATTGTCCCTTCAAACCAAGATCGTGTTTCATTGCTTAACCAACATCTCAAATGTGTTGCCCAAAATCATAGTTCGTGCTCGCTATCCTTCCGATAATCCCATCGCTTTGCTCAAGCGTAACCCAAATGTTCGTTCCGATTCGATCCATCTCTTAAGCCCAACGATGCTTTCCATTTGCACCAGTCCGTTCACGATATGCTCAACTCAATATTCGCTTGCTCCATTTTCATTCTTCCCAACTCAACCGACGTGCACCAACCAACTTGTATTCTCGTTTCACGAGTTCGTTCAGGAAATTCCCATAGATGTCCAACCAAAATGTTTCCAATGCCTTGCTCAAAAATGTGGTATCCCATATACCACTCCGAATCAAGTCGCTACTCGCATTACAATTTTCCTTCACAGATCCAAGATCCGTTCGAACCATCCCTTATGCATAATCATGTCTTTCCCAATTCGAGTCTGACCCAAAACTCAGGCAACGCTTGAATTATCCAACTGTTTCTCAACCCGTCTGATACCTTCTCAACACGAGCAATCGTGCAATGATCGTCTTCCAAGTAGTCCAACCCAATACCCAACGGTTTCACACTTTTGTTGTACGAGCAACTCGTACCAACTTATCCATATATTCCCGAGCCAAACTCAAACCTGCTCAACCGATGCGCCGCAGCCAAACTTCCAACTTCTATCCAACATAATTGCTTGACGAGTAACTCGTGCAAGGATCTATCTTCCAATGTTTCTACTCAAAACATGCTGCATAACCAAATCTCGTTAGCCAACCAACTGATCCATTGAGGCAATCAGAACTCCCTGAACGACAAGCCAAGCCAACCTAACGAAAGCACTCACTCGTTGCACAAATGCAACAACGCCAACCAACTTGCTGCACGAATGCAACAACGCCTAACGAGGCTAAGCGATCCTACGAAAACCAACCAAGGCAACCCAACCAAGAAATAAAATGCAGCCAAAACCAGCAATAAATAGACTTATTGCATGAAACATCCGATGCGGCACCGAGTAGAGTCAAGAGCTAGACGACACGCGGAAGCTATTTAGAGTTTGTGATAAAGCGAAGGACCAAGTCCGAGAAAATGAACCGGGCGCTCTGATACCAATTTGTCACGCCCCAATCTCCCGCAAGCTCAATAGTCCCCGCTGAACGTGAATCACCACGTTTACAGCTCTCCCGCAGGACTATCGTTCTCATCGGGACGTGATGCCGTACGAGCCTGGAGTTGCGCTCGTACAAGGCGATGTTGTCAAACACCAAATGTTATCATTGAAACAACCAAGTTGCAGCGGAAGTCAAGTATTGTGTACCAAGCACACAATCAGAGTAATACGCAGCGAAGCTCACGATAGGGTCAAATGGAATGCCCCGAGTCAATGCCACAAAGGCGATACCACGGAGACGATAAAATAACTCTTGCTCTTTCTCTAGCCCACAAAGGTACTTACAGTTCATACATCTTGTCCCGTATATCCAAGCAGCGCCACTACGTCTGTGTACCTGAAATAATGCCCACAAACGTGGGTCAGTACACAACCGTACTGGTGAGCGGGGTAACCCACTCGCCTAAGCCGACACTAAGTAAAATAGTGAATGCACACAGTTAAATGGTGATCTTTCTAGTTTGAATCCTAGATTCATTTCATGGCATTTGAATGACATGTTAAGGAAAGCAGTAAAGCAGTTTAAGCATGCAAGCATTCATTCTCAAACCAAACGACAAGCAGTTTATGTAAAGCCGACCCGTCTAACTCAATGTCGTCGCTTGCACGATAACATATCGAACCAACAGTCTCGCCTCAATATCCATTCTCAACCAAAGTTATATATCCCACTCTCGAGTGCACACTCTTGCCGAGGCAAGGTGGCCGCGCCTATACGATGCACAAACCAACCAAAGTAAAGCAAGCCAACATCTATTCTTATATGAAGTCACTGGCCAAAGGCCATAAAGGACGTTGATCGGACAGATCAATGCGGTTCTATTCGAAACAGCGCTAAGTAGCTAACCCACCTGAATCGCATCCAACCGCTGGTACCGCGCCCAAGACGCGTTACCCAATTGTCTCCTCCATGGCCGAACGGTCCCGGTGCCCCGGAGCACTCGTTCGAGGAAACCAAACCCTGTGCCACTCAGGTTGTCCGTGACTATGCAGACACGTAGGTATGACGAGAGGATCGAACATTCTCGCCCCACCAAGCGATCCTAGACTCGTTCCATCAATAATCCAACCAACACATCCATAACCATTCTTCCAATATGTCCTTCCAAGAACCCAAATCTCGACCTCAAAACATAGCCCGAGGCATCAAAATATCAAGTGTTTCATAGGCACGAAGCCTCTTCTCAACACAATCCAAATTGGTGCAACACCTATGCTCAAAGCTAACCCATGGCACAATGCCCCAAAAGAGGCATAATGCCCGCGCCGATGCAGTTGTTCGGTTTCGAACCACAACTGCCTGCTTTGCAAGACAAAGCATCCTTGTGATACACGCACACGGGTGCACGTTCGCTCGCCCGAATCCCGCTATTCCCATATTCTCATTGCCTCAATTGTATCATTCCAACTTGTATATTTCCAACCGTCCAAGCATAAACCCAAGTAATCCAACCAAAGTCGCCTCAAATGAATAATCCAGCTATCGTATCCAACTATCCAACGCGTAAACCATTCAAGCCACAATCCTACCAAGCCAACGACGCACACTCTATGCACGCCTCAGTGTAGTGCTTCCCGATGTTTCAGTCCAAGTGTTCAAGCCTTTACGTGTTTTCCATATTATTAGGCATGAAGGAGTAGAGGAGAAGGGAAAGAGCCCACTCATAATGTTCGAATCCGTTAGGCATCCTGTCCTGCCGATACGGCCAATCCCTTGAACCCGTGGTCCGATGCAAGCGCGATCTACTCAACTGGTATGACCGTGCGAGCAGGCCGTGCTCTCCAAATCATCCGACCGATCGGACTAAGGAAGACGGCATTATCGTTTCCATTCAGCTATTCAGTACTGTTCGGAACGAACACCTGATTTCCAACGAACCCGCTAGCCATCTGCACACGAAACAACTCAATCAATCCTTCTTCCCGAAATCCGACATTTCAAATGTAACCAGCATTTGATTCATTCAGTCCGACTCAGCGTAACGCTCCGAGCGGTTAGGGCGTTACACCCCCCCCCCCCGCGTGACCCGCTCCGACCCCCGCGTCCACCGGCTCCCCGCTGCGCTTCCGGCGCCGCCGCCCGCGGCCGCCGCGCCACGCGCCCTCGCCCCCGCGCTGGCCGCCGCCTCCCTCGGCCCACGCCACCGCCCGCTCCCCCTTTATAAACCCCTCCGCCTCCAGGTCCAGCCAGACCCTCCCCTCGCCGGCCGCCCGACTCCGGCCACCGCCCTCCTCGCCGCGCCGCCGTGCAGCTGCAGCCCCGCCGCAGCTCCCTCCTCCGCCTCAGCCCTCCGGCGCCCCGACAGCACCCGCAGCTCCGGCGCCAGCAGCAGCCGCAGCGGGCAGCCGTCTCCAGCCAGCACCGCCTCCGGCCAGCCGCCTCCGCCTCACCCGTCGTGCAGCGGCGCCGCCCTGGCCGGCCCCTCCCCGCCGCGAGCCGCCCTGGCCAACCCGAGCTCCGGCCGTGTCCAGCAAACCCTAACCCTAATTCTCGATTCTTCGTGTCGGCGTGTCAGACACGACACGGACACGAAATTTCTAGTTTCTCGAGCCCGGTTCAGGTACTCGTATCTTGCACCCTGTATCTCCGTTTTCGATTCCGTAAATTACGTTGCGAAGCCTGTATGACCCTCTCGGTGTCCGGACAAACCGCTCGGGGCATCGCGTCCTATGGTGATCGCACACCGCGATCCAAAAACAGGAAAAACCAGACCCTGTTTCACCCCGGAACTGAGTGCGCCCCGCCAAACGGGACGACTTGGTCACGTGCGGTCTTCACAGATACGTGCGCGTCGTCGATACGGACGTGTGAGAATTCACGGAAGCTGATTCGGGTGTGCGTGCACACCGGAATCAACGCGTATCCGCGGACATCGCCCCGTATCCGACTTTTCTGTAATTCGTCATAACTTCTTGTACACTCGTCAGATCGAGATGAAACTTGCGCCATCGGACTCGTAGCGATACGCTGGTCCTGTGGGTCAAGTTTGGTTCGATTCTGAGAACGTTGACGAAATCGCGTGTCGTGTGCCCCACAGGCCCCGCTCGACGGACGATTTTGTGTTCGGCTCATCGAAATCCAAATCTGAAAGTTCCATTGGGTTCGTATCAGCGTTCCTGATCTGTTGACACTAAGTTTGGTGAATTTAGAGACCGTTGACCCGGACACATTTTTCGGTGTAAAGCGGGCCCACCGGCGGACCCCGTTTTGACCCGAAACGCCTGTCCTTGGGTCCGATTTGAAGACAAGGGCAAAAACGGCAGTTTCGGGTCAAAACGGGGTCCGCCGGTGGACCCGCTTTGCACCGAAAAGCGTGTCAGGGTCAAAGGTCTCCAAATTTACCAAACTCAGTGTCAACAGGTCAGAAACGCTGATACGAACCCTACGGAACTTTCAGAATTGAATTCCGATGAGCCGTTCACAAAATCGCCCGTCGAGCAGGGCCTGTGGGGCCCACGACACGCGATTTTGTCAACGTTCTCAGAATCGAACCAAACTTGACCCACAGGACCAGCGTATCGCTACGAGTCCGATGGCGCAAGTTTCGTCTCGATCCGACGTGTGTACACAAAGTTAGGTCGAATTGCAGAAAAGGCGGATACGGGGCGATGTCCGCGGATACGCGTTGATTCCGGTGTGCACGCACACCCGAATCAGCTTCCACGAAAAATCGCACGTCCGTATCGACGATGCGTACGTATCTGTGAAGACCGCACGCGACCAAGTCGTCCCGTTTGGCGGGGCGGACTCAGTTCCGAGGTGAAACAGGGTCTGATTTTTCCTGTTTTTGGATCGCGGTGTGCGATCACCACAGGACGCGATGCCCCGAACAGTTTATCCGGACACCGAGAGGGTCATACAGGCTTCACAACGCAATTTGCGGAATTGGAAACAGAGCTACGAGGCGAAAGTTACACGTATCTGAAGGGGACCCGGGAATCAGGGTTGAGCCGTGTCGGTGTCGTGTCCGACACGGAATCCAAATTAGGGCTAGGGTTAGGGTTTTCGTCGGAGTCCGGCGGAGGGCGGCTGTTGGACGGCCAGGCTCGGGGGCACGCGGCGGTGGGCGGCGCGGCGAGCCGATGGGGTCGTCGGCGGCGGCTCAGGGCAGCCGGAGGCGGCGGCTGCGGCTGCTAGTGCTGCTGCTGCGGCTGGAGTCGGGCGGGAGGCGCCGGAGGAGGAGCGGAGGAGAGGGGAGGAGGCGCTGGCGGAGCTAGGCGAGACGGGGCTGGGCACGGCGGGGGTCAACGGCGGTGGTGAGCGGCGGAGCGGCGGGTTAGGGTTAGGTGGCCGGAGGAGGTTGGAGGAGGAAGACGGTGGGGGAGGGTTTATAAAGGAGGAGGAGGAGGTGGTTGGCCGGGAGAGGCGGAGCGCGGGGGCGACGTGGGAGCGGGACGCGCGGCGCTGCGCGCGGCGGCCGGCGCTGGACGCGGGGCTCGCCGGAAAGGTCGGGGTCGTGGGGGGGTGCTGGGCTGGCGGGTGACGGGTTTGCGGGCGGGTCGGGTTGGCTGACCCGACCCGACCCGAAAGAGCGGGTGGCTGGGCCGGGCTGGGTTTCGGCCCACTGGGCCGGGCCGGCCCAGAAAAACAAAATAAAATAAAATAAAATATAAATAATAATTAATAATAATAATAATAGTAAATTAAATAATTAATTTAAAATTAGTTTTTAGGCATTTAAAAATAGGTCTGGGGCCCAAAAAAATTCAGAAAAATTACCCTAAGTCCAATTTTCCATTTTACACCCAAAAATAATATTTTCACAATATTTTAATGTTGTTTATTATCAATTAAAAATTAGGTAATAATTCAAAACCCTGATTTTAATTACAGAAAATTCCCAGAAAATTGTGAAAAATTCCAATTTTAATATTCTTGAAAAATCAGGGGCTTACAGATTAGCCTTATAAACCCCTACATGCCAACTATGTATTCTAAAAACAAACACAAGTTCACACAGATAGTTTCTGGTCTTGTTATATATCTTGCTGACTGTTGTAGTTTCATTTCCTGTCTCATTTATTTCTGCTTTCTCATATTCCTGTTTGCAGCTTTAACTCTGAGATAATGATATTCTGTTATGCAATTTCTCAACATGATATTCAATTTAATTGTCATAAATATTTAGTTTAATCTTGTTGTGCACTGTGTACTTTGCTCCTTTCCTGACTGGATCTGTTGATTTAGGCGATAATGAGGACCTTGCCCCTACATTTTATGGTCCCTATGAGGGTACAGATGATACTTATTAGGAGCCAGATCCCACCCAGGAGACCCCTGCTGCAGAATAGCTAGCAGTAGCTATCTTTTATTTCTGTTTCTTATCTTAGTAATCGGGTTTGTCCCCGATTTCATTCTGATTTCTGTACTAAACATTTGAATATGTTGTCACATTTATTTCAATTGCAATATTAAGTATCTGTTTCCCATTATTATCTTGCCTATGTTATTTGTGAATGAGCTTGTTTAGTAAATATGAATTTGACCTAGACAGCGTACTACCGCCGACTCTGCGGCGTAGGCTGGACGTACCCACGCACTCGTGCCCGAATTTCCGGGTGCGGGTCGTGACATAAGCTGCAACTGTCTTATAATCTTGGAAACGTAGATTGAGCCATTCATGGAGTGCACCTGGTAGTATGACCCTTTTTGTGATCATATCTCTCAACTAGAGAATTCCATAGCACCAAGGGGTCCTTGACTGTTAAGTACTCAGCCTTGAGATCATCATTAATATGATGTCTTAGAAAAATTAAAATATTCGCTTTATCTTGTATAGATATTGGCTTATCAATCACAGTTGCGTCACCTAAGCTTTTGGCTTGAAGGTGCAATTCTGCATCCAATCTCCAAATGAGAAAGTTCTGGCCTTCTAAATTTAGAGCCTTGAAATCATGCTTTGTGAGGCTTGACATATTGCTGTATAAGATCAATAATAACAAGTTAACATAAAAAATTAGTAAATCACCAAATAATTCATGTTCATGGTGTATGCTTCAAACAATGATGTTTCAGAAGTCTATTTATACCAAACAAATCGTGTTTATGGTATGCTTCGAACAATGATTATGTTCAAGAAGTCTTTCAAAAATACCACATATGGTATGCTTCGAACAATGATGTTCTAGAAGTCTTATATATATATATATATAGATAAAACAATTCATGGTCATCAGATCTCTGATGGTTTTGATCTGAATGTATTAACATATATAAAAAAAAAAAAAAAAAATAACTCTAGTGTTCTCTCCGAAAGATCTATATGCGATTAACATCGGAGTGCTATCAGAGTTAACTAAAAGAAGTGAGATAAATGGATAAGAATTATTCTTTTTGTCCTAGCGGTATACCAAGAGATGTATAAACATCAACATCAGGCTGCATCTAGGGTATGCATATGCAGAAAAAAATAAACATAAATAACCATACCTATTACCGAAGTGAAGAATCCGCAAATGGCGGCTTCACTGAGACGCTCTCGCTTATTTTCTCTCGTTATAGCTTCGTGCTGATAACGTGTTAGAATAAACGTAGAAGAATGAAGAAGAAAATAGGAGAAAATATCTCTTATTGGTATAAACTCATAGTGGGAGACAAAGGCCTTATTTATACAATCCAATGAAGATGTAATACTAATATCTAACTAATGTGGAACTAAAACACAAATTGAAAATCCAACTCTTTAGTAACCCACGTTATAACACTTTAATTAAATTTTAGAGAAAAAATACATAAATTTTGTTCTCTACTCACCCTTTACTTAGTTCGTTGAAATCAAGGGTAAAAAAACTCCATAAATCAAAAGCCTCTTAAAGACTTTAACATTAATGACCAAATATATATTTTAAAATGATTACAAGTCAGAAGAAGGTCATCTATATATATATATATATATATTATGGGCAAGATAATATATTATTATTATTATTATTGCATCAATATTGTATCAAGCAATCTCAACCACACATTTTTTTTTAAATGTGTGATTATAAATTATCCCATAAAGTTATTGTCATGCCAGCGTACTTTATAACCACACATTTATGCGGTTGAGATTGTTTAGTACAATATTGATGCAATAATATTGATACATTATCCTGTCTATATATATATATATAGAGAGAGAGAGAGAGAGAGAATAAGGGAGGTGAGATGGCACCTCACTCTAAAAACAAAGATGACGGTGACGTGGCACAATCTCAACCACACAAACGAGGGGAGGGAGTTAAGTGCAATTGCCAATTATAAAATGTGTGATTGGGATTGTGCCACGTCACCGCCACCTTTGTTTTTAGAGTGAGGTGTCATCTCACCTCCCTTTTATATATATATATATATATATATATATATATATATATATATTACCATTGAGAATCTCCAAGTAATATATGATCATCATGTAAAATTAATCCAAAGAAGAAGTTATCAGCATAGTTTTTAACTGGGGGGTATTTTCAAATTATTGATTAATGGCTGGAAAGAAATGGAGACCAAGCCTCGTTGAACAAGATATGCCACGTGGAAGGATATAGTCCTCTCGTTACGAAGAAAGGCGGCGAGCGAATAAGAAGCCGAAACGAGTGCGTAGAAAGTGGGTCCCACATGACGCTTTTTTTTTAAAGGTAGGACCCACATGATGTTTTCTTTGACGCATTAACAGAGAGAGGGGTGGGGGGAGTAGGGGCCTTACTTTCCCACTTCATCAATCTCAATCATGGAGGAGGAGGTCCTCATAATATATATATATAGAGAGAGAGAGAGAGAGAGAGAGTAAGTAGAAGCCACCACCTCTGCCGGCCCAATAATACTATTAGTAGGTGATAATCAAGATAATATAACCTAAACTCTAATTATAAAATGTTCTCATCATCGGTGATTCTGACCACACACCCTCCACTTTCAAATTGGGGCTGTTTGGTTGTTCATCGTTTCTTCTTTTTTATTCAATTTAAAAGCTGTTTGGGTTGTCCGAACCAAATATATTATTTAGTTGCTTGTAGATAATATTACAAATTTCATCCACTGTTTGGAATAATATAATTAAAAGGTTTAGTTGCAACTTTCTGCCACAGATATAAATAGCTCAGAATCCGCTCCAGCTCCGGACAACCACCTAGAGCCTCCTCCCTAAAGGGACCATAACTTTTTGAATTTTTTAGTCATTAGGCTATCTCCAATAGGTTTTTTTGTCTCCCTTATTTCCTTTTTTTTTTTTTCCGAGAATCTTTTTCAACCGTAATTTCTATCACAATCACGTTGATGTAGGATTAAATATTTTTTACCACAATTTCTACATGTAAATATTCGCATTGAAATTCATTCTCTCTCATAATAATTAATATTGAACCCTATATTTTAAATTGATCCTTTTATTTTCTGCCACAAAGAATAGATTTCTGCCACAAAGAATAGAAACAACAAACCATTGGAAAGTATCTTTGTATGTGTACAATTTCTACGTAAAAATTTTACCAAGATATAAATTTCATTAAAGTACAATGCCAAGTAGGATAGAAAGTCAATTTTAGAAATCTCCATTGAAGATGCATTAGAAAATAGGAACTCGTGCCCACTTAAAGACTACAGGTCCATGAAAGGACCATTATCGTGTTGGTTTCTTTTTTTCGCACTGTATTTGATGCTCTACTTACGTTCAGCGATCGCAGCCGACAACCAATCGCCCTTCGCTACCTCAATCCGTCGCCTGACGTCGTCCACCTAAAGCAGTGAGAAGCCGCTGACTACTAATCATTGAACTATCTTTGTATCTTTTAAACATATATTCGTGTTCTTTCAATCAATAATCATTATCCTCTTTTCTTTTAGAAGTTTTAAATTGCGATCTTGGTGATAACTTATATATTATATTCAAGAACTAGCATTTTGAATTTATTAGATTTATTGGATTTTGACTATATAAAAAATTATGCAAGAACAAGAGCCTCATTTTTTGGACTTGTCTAGGACCTCCAAAAAGCTAAATAGCATAACAAATATTATTGCCATTTTGGTCTTACAATGATTTTGGAGGCAAGAAAAAGAAATAATAGTAATTGAGTATTTCTTGCATTTACATAAAATCAAACATTAGAAATAGTGTAAATGGTGCAACAAGTAGTACCGTAGTGCATACACGTTTACATTCAACCAAAGTACCAAACACCCCATTAGTTACTATAGCGTTGGATAGTAAAAATAATCTGCGTATGTTTGGCATATTTCAGTGTTTCACCCAGAAGAAAAAAAAGAAAAGATGATGTAAAAAAGCACGAGAAAAACCATAAAATCACACCTTGTATTTAAAGAAATGCATTTGGACTCACTATACTTCATACATGCTCGTTTAAGCGTAACTTATTTGCTAAATTATCAAAAACATTGAGCTTAAAATGTAATGTTCATTGTTCAGTTGTAACAGCAATGTTTCAATTTATGGAAGTATACAGAATTGTCAAAAGGATCCAACAAATCATAGTGTAGTTTATTCTCCACCGATTTGATGGTATATCATATAATTCTCTACATTTGTAAAGTTAAAACAGTCTGGAAACTGAAATTCTTCATAACCAAGTGTAAAAGCATTCACACTGAAAGAGATTTCAAAGACTATATTTTGTCTTTAGTCAAATTTTGTAACACTTAAAAGCTACAGTGGACACTTGTCCACACTATATTGTTGCTAGAAAGCCAAAAGGCACTTCAGATTTGGAACGTACCCTAGTTCCTCTACATTAATTCTTAGGTCCATCAAAATTAACCGTTCTTACCAAACATGGAAGAGAAATAAAGAGGAAATAGAGAGGAAAATTTTTACCAAACATGAAAAAAAAAAAAAAAAAGGAAAAAGAGGATTAATTTGGAATATTTGTTTAGAGTATACCATTGTGTATCAATATCAAAAAGAAACTCCAAAAGTCATAATTTACACAATTTTCAATAATTTGAAATATGTGTTTGAAGTATCCCCAATGTGGATGCTCTAAGAATTTACGTCTCAATTTCAGGAATTGAACATTCTGAAACTTGCCAGTTGCAACAAAATAACTTATTAGTAGAATACTGGAAGGGCAAAACACCAGAAACAATGATCTCAATCAAAACTAAGCTTCATCTTTTATAGTAGTGCTACAATATTAACTAACAGTGGCATGCACAATCAATCTAGAATACTATCTATCTGCCACCATTTAAGATTGGACCATCAACAACGAAAAGGCATGCATAAAAACCTGCTCTGTTCAGTGTAAATAAACATGACAATTTTTATCAAACCTTGTACTCGGTTGAAAAAAAAGGTATGTGATCTTTGGAACCAAGTTCAATGCAAGGTTCTACCAACAGAAACATCTATGAGAACATTATTTATAGCAAATACGAATAAATAGATATAGCTATTCAGATTGAATTGTTCTTGAAAAAGAATTTTCTCAGGAGTTCTTTTTGTATGTTTCCAGTGTAATGAGTGAACTAATCTTCCTAGTCATAGGATACAATCAACTGTTAGGTACTAATAATTGCATATTGTATGATGGTTATGATGGATTGACCAGGTAAAGTTGATAACTAAACCATCCGTTAACAGCCTGGATTATGAACTTGTATTGATGCAAAATACATAAATACTGAAAGGCTTTAGAAAACTTTTCATCACTGCACATCAGAAATTAATCTATTCCTCAACGGGTTAGGTTGACACTGATAAGAAGCTTAATACATATAGCAAGCTTGAAACAATAGAATTCAACTGAAAGCATGTTAATTTGAGGCAGCAATCATGTTGAATTGATTCAGCCTTAACAATAATGGAATTTTTCTGCAATTTTCAGAAAAAAAATAAAATATCTTTAAAAAACAAATTTAACTGTCTAAATCTAGACAGCAGGTGCCACTGCCTACCCAATGTCCGCCTAGGTGCCTACCTAGCCCCCCCCCCCCCCCCCCCCCCTTCTTCCCACCCCTACACACGCGCGCCTGACTATGCATGTTTTGAGGTTTCATTAAACTTTTTCTATAATTTTCAGTAGATTTTTTAATTTTTTTGAACTGTGATCTAGACGGCCACCTTAGCGCTAGACGGCAGGGGCTCACCCGACTAGCGCTTTTCACAACCATGGCTAAGAGTAACCTTAATTTTTTTTATCCAATAGTCTGTCAAACAATACCCCATCTTTGTGTTTTGAACATTTGTTGTTCCACAGGCGAAGCCATTTGCCTTTCAAAGACTTTTCATGTCTAAAGAAATGACAAATAAATTTTGCAGACAACAAGGAGATGCCATGGATGATGACCATGAAATAGTACCAAGCCATGCCTATCATCTCCTCGTCGACTTCATCTTCTAAGGTAGTGCAAATCTTGGAAGATTATGGGAAGGAGTTAGTTACTACTTTATGGCCATCAGCCATGGCTTCGCTTTGTTGTTTGCAAAAAAAAGAAAAAAAAAATTCATTACTTGAGACGCGAAAAGTCTTTAAACGGCAAACAACTACATCTATGGAACAACAAATATTCAAACCACAAAGATGGAATATAAATTGACAGACTATTGGAAAGAAAAAAAATAATTAAGGATACTCTTAGTGATTTAAGAAAAAAAAACTCTCCATTTGAATAGGAACAATGAAAATTGCAACCCTAATGATTCAGATTTCAAGAACTTAAACAAAAATTTCCTTGATATCGTTTAATATTTGTTCTCTAGCATTTATAATTCTTCAAACCTGCAACATCAAGGTCGGTCACTCACGCAATGCAGAGAGTCTATCTGTAATCTGCTTACAACCTAACATTAAGTATCAGGAGATAACATCCTTAGTAAATCGATGAACATATACACCACAATGTAACTGAATCTTGAGTTGCATTACAGATAGTTTTGAATGTATGACGAGGTAAAAACTAATATTTGTTAACTTTTTGTACCCAATATGTTTTTGAATCTTATAGTACATGGTATGTATTTGGATATTACAATCCAGTCCTGTAGACGGTATCATTTGTTAACAATGCGATCAAGAAAATACATCTTATGATAAGCTTTATGTATCAGATGATACAATACATAGCACCGATGCAAAAATTATTGAGCAACCTGACTTGAACAGCTTAAACCCAACAAACAAGTACCCGACTAATAAGCAATAAGTGGAATAGGAATTAATATTCTTATTACCCTAAGAGCCAACCTGAGTTGAAAAGATTAAACCCAACAATCAAGTACCCGACTAATAAGCAATAAGTGGCATAGGAATTAATATTCTTGTTACCTACGCTACGGGTGTAAAACTCGACTCGAATACACAACCACTAATCTTCTGTTCAGAGTTCAGAGTAAAATATTTCGAAGAATATCTAACTTTTGGTAACCTTCAGCGACTTGCTGATTACATTTACTATCTTCAGAGACTTCAACAATTTTAGTAATTTATTTTCTCCACAAAAAATGAAATGTTTCATTTCTAAAAATATAAAGTTAAAAAAATTAACTTCAACAAAACAATTTTTTATCCTTCTGTCAAGTTAAAAAGCCTTTGGAAATTAGAAAGTACAACAAAACATTTTTACAATGTCTTCTTAGTGGTATAGAGATATTATACTCATGATTTACCATCATGTAATGTTAACATTAGATCTCTCTCTTTTATCAAGTTTGTGTTGTCAATTAACTCTTAACAATGCTGCCTATTATAAATACTCAACATTGTTAGAATACATATATGTTCGATTAGATCGATTTTCAATCAAAATTCACTTCATACAATATAGACTATTAGACACGACAAATAATATTCCTATGAGACAAGACATTACAATACACAAGACGATAACTAAGTGGATCATTACATAATATATTTCTCGATATGAAGACCAATGCCCAAACATTTTAGTAGCACATACGGGCTGTTTGGTTCGCTGAAGTGCCCCCTGTCAAGTACTGCAACCCTTTGGTTCCATATCCAGCATTTGGTTTATTGAGGAAGTAGGGACATGAACTCCCTCTCGTGATTCAATCAGAGTTCGTGTCCCCTGCACTTTTAGCATTTTCTTCCCATTCCACATCCGTTTTTCTTTCATCGATGTGAACAGAAATGGTTGAGAACGTCAAGGGACATGAACTCCCTCTCGTGGTTCAATCAGAGTTCATGTCCCCTGCACTTTTAGCATTTTCTTCCCATTCCACATCCGTTTTTCTTTCATCGATGTGAACGGAAATGGTTGAGAACGTCAAGGTCGTGAACGCACCTCGAGGTTGAGTTCGTCAACGAAGGTGAGGAAGGTGACAGCACGAAAAAGTAAAAGGAGGTGGTGATGTGGATGAGGAAGGAGAGGGAGTCTTGCGACGACACGCCGTCATCAGAGTTGTAAAAGGAGTGGAGGAGGGCGTCGGGGTCAAAAGGGGCGGGGAGGGAGCCAAGAAGGGAGATGGCAGAGGGGAGGGACAAGGGACTCGAAGATTTTGGGAGGTGGATGTTGTTGCCGATGTTATTTGTTGTTGTTGTTGTTGTTGACTTCTTGTTGTTTTTACCAAGGGTTTTTTAAGGAGGGGTCGGTGGGTGGGGTGGGCTAGGGTGGGGTGGGGTGGGCTAGGGTGGGGGTGGGGGATGGAGAAGGGGAGTTGGTGGTGGTAGGTAGTCGTTTGAGGAATGTGATGTGGACTTTGGCAGCGAATGGAAGGAGGGAGCTTACCCATAATTTTGGAAATGAAGATGAAATTATTCTTTTTCCTCTAATCAGCAAGGGAGAGAGTAGAGCAAAAAAAAAAGAAAAATAGTTTAAATACATTGAAATAATTAGTTTTGGTATAAACAAATAAATAAGATTTATTAATTAGTTAAAGTAAATCATTATCAATATAGCCCAATTTATAGAGTTTTCGTTAATACATTTTTCTACTTTCCCAACTCATTACCTTTTTGGCATCCAACCACAAAAGTGTGAATTTTAACACTTTTGTGTACAAAATACCATCTATCCAAACGCCCAGAGTAAGGTTTGTAGACACGAACTAGCATGGAAATCAAATGCACAAGCAAAGCACTCCCACACCTGCCTATGTATTATTTCACTTCCTTTTCCACTTCGGACAGCCAAACAGCCCTTGTACAAGCAACCAAACATGCTCTTATTGTCGGTACAAATTCCCCAAAAGTACACCATATTTACAACAATGGCCTACATATTTACAGCATCAAAATATGGGGGAAAAAGTATGAATTTATTAACTATCACAGTACATTTCACTCCAAATATTAACAGTGTCACTTGATTTTACAATTGTCGTGTTTCCTAACATTTGTCCCACCTACTTGAAAAACTATCAAAGACGGGATACAATCTATCATCACAAAATATTGTTTAAAGAGCCTTATAATTTTATATGCTACTTATATATACAATGCAAGTAATCATAAATACTCTTCATCATAATAATAAAACCAGAGACCTCAAATATGTATTGGTTGCGCTCATACATCCAAAATACACTAGGCATGGTAAAATTAATGTTGTGACTGTATCATGTTATATCCGTGTCGTCAGAATCTCATAATTCAATTACGGTAGCTGATAACATATCCAAATCATACTCAAGAAACGTGAAGACACGATAAATGTGAACAAAATCCAGAAAATTTAAGTTATTAAAGCATGGACTAGAAGCATAGAATCTAGCATAACAATATATAAGCATCCAGTTCAACCAAAATTGCCAAAAAAAAAACACTAACAATAATCCACTCAAAACAGACTGATGACAAGAGAGCTACTAAAATGGAAATGCATATTAAAAATTATCTAAACCTCATTCATTCGAGCGGGACCTCGACGTCTCCTTCCGAAATCTCCGTCTGCAGGTCCTTGGGGTCCTTCCCATCAACGGTGCAGCCGACGCTGACGCAGGTCCCGAGTATCTCCTTGATCGTCCCGGAGAGGTCCTTGGCCATGGACCTCGGCGCCATGACCCTCGCGATCTCGACGACGTCGTCAAGGCTGATGTTCCCCGAGTGCTTGATGTTCTTGACCTTCTTCCTGTCGCGCTCGGGCTCCTTGAGGGCCTTGATGACGAGCGCGGCGGCGGAGGGGACGACGGAGACCTTGGCCTGGCGGTTCTGGACGGTGAGCTTAACGGTGACGCGGAGGCCCTTCCAGTCCTTGGCGGTCTCCTTCGCGATGTCCTCTCCGATCTTCTTCGGGGAGAGGCCGAGGGGACCGATCTTCGGGGCGAGGGAGGAGGCGGCGCCGACCTCGCCGCCGGTGACGCGGACGTACACGTCGACGACCTGGGAGGGATCGAACTTGGGCGGCATTGTGTGGTTTGTTTTTGAGAGAGGCGGCGGAATTGGGGGAAATTAGGGTTAGGGTTTGAGAAAGGGTGGGGATGTTGGGGCTTTATATTGGGTGATGGTTGTGGTACTCCTGTCCTGTGGTTCTTTTTCGGGTTAGTTGAGATTACCGGTTTAAGTTTTGGGTTTTAAACGGTCGTAAGCCCAATACCAATGGAAAATCAGTAACTTTCATACTAAACAACAGCAGGCCAGCGATCTAGTAACTTTCATACTAAACTTTGTTCGGGCCCTTTTTCATCACTTCACCTCTCCTTCACATATATATTCTACAAAAAAAAATCGAAGTAAAACCAGTTTTAATTTACTGCATGCCCATAACTTGTGCATTGCTATGGTACAACAAAATATATCTGCATCTTTTGTTATTATTTACTCTCATGTAGGACAAAAAGAACATTCACTAAATAGGAGGGTCCGTTTCGAGATATTTTGTAAAAATTTATCCTAAAAACAGTTTTCTGAAAGTAAGTTATAAAGTTATTTTCTGAGTATAGAAATTCCGAATTTTTTTTTGGTTACTTTCATCTGAAAAATAGTTTTTTGAAACAAAAAAATATTTATGTTTGGTAAAATAATTTTAGAAAACAAATTATTAACTGTCCAGCTGTGTCCCATCACTGTGCCATGTGTCCTTGTGTCACAACTTATTTCCCATCACTATGTCCCTGTGTCACATCCCATCACTGTGTCTTGTGTCACCACCTCCACCAAGCACCACCACCACCAGTCCTCCCCCCCCTCCCCGACGCTGTGTCATGGGATCAAGGTCAACCTCCTCCCACAATCGACCTCCATCGGAAAACCTCTTTTAGGGCCCGAATATTTGGGAAAACCTCTTTCAAAAAATAGGTTTTCGTTGGCTTTCTGAAAGCTGCTTTATAACATTAGTTTGGAAAATAATTTTTTGAAAGTATTTTGGGAATGTGAAGCTGCAAAAGACTGTTTTTGGAACAGCTGCTGTTTAAAAGCAGAAAAAACTATTTTTAAACAGCTAACCAAGTAGGTTACTGTAGTGCCCCGCTCCTAGCAGTGCATTATATAAGGCTTGTGGCTCGATTGACTCAGTCGAAATTGAATATGGAAAAACTATTTTCCTCCCTTGGTGGCAGGAAAATTCTGAGTCGAGTAGCATGAGGAGGGCAGCTCCTCCTCCTCTGGTACTTGTACCTGATCGTCGAGTTGTTGCCGGATAGGTGATTTCTGGTGTAGCCTCTGCAAGGCCGACTTCCAGCTTGTGGGTGTTACCACTTTGTTGCAGCAATAATTAATAATAATCTTGGCACAGTGATTCCGTGGAGAGGATATTTCACCTGCCATGGTTGTTTTTCTCGCCTTACGCTTGTGATTGATCACATTACGCAAGTCAAGAAAGGGTTGTTCCACCTTTGTACCCTTTTGTGGGTCCGGAAGGACCGAGCGCACGGGTGCGTAGGTATTGTGTTTGATCCTTGATCCGGGATTCGTACAAGAACTTTCCGCGGGTCGTCAGCGGAAGACCAAGGCTATCCATTTGCCGCTGCGGGCCGGACGTACGAGGCGGTCTTATATAGCTTCCCATCAGGGCCCGTGTAATGGTTAACGGTGCCTGCTGACAGTCAGCTAACTGGACAGTTGCTTGAGCCTGATGAGCTCGCACTGCCCTAGGCTTCTTTGACTTAGCACCCGTAGGCGCGTAGTACAAAGAGTCAAGGTTTGGGTTTTCGCCATTCTCAATGAGCCGTATAGGATATGCGTCGCAGGAGATACGGTCGAAAAAAAGATGTTCTGTTATTGTCGGGACTACATGCGGCCATCTGACTACGACTGTCAGCTGATGCCGCATGGACAATCTTATGCGACCTCCTTCTTGGCCGCATAGAACCTGCCTCAGCACCAAAATATCTGGCATCGTAGCATTTTTCTCTGCCAGAGTCTGGGTGTCGAGCAGTTTCTGCGTCAGACAGGGCTGTCGCATGGACGTGGACGTCCTGGGTATTTGCCTGATGACCATCATTAGCAACAGAGCGAGAGGCGGGAAGGGCATGCTCCGCAGTTGGGCGAGGCGCAACGGCATTTGCTACCTACGTCCTGCAGGTCTTCTTGGGCTTGGCTAGCCTTTACGAAGGACTAGTGTCACCATCCCATTTCCAGAGTCGGGTATTTTTTTTTAATTTAGTTAATTGTGTATTATTTATAATTAATTGTATTTATATTTAATTAATGATTGTACTATTTTTATATTGATTATTTTAGGGTTTTGGCTAGCCTGGACCCATGTCAGACCCTAGTGGACCCATGTCCGACCCAGCCGACACCCTTGTGAGACTTATTTTTGGGTTCTAGAATATTTATTATATTTTTAGTGGGTTAGTTGGAGAGATTTCGAGTTAGTTTGAGTGCTTTTGGAACCCGAAACCCAAAACCAAGTTATGAGAGGGCATTTTGGGTATTTTGAAATTAGTTGAACCCCTTTATCATGTTGTGGCCGGCCTAATTCCACTCCCAGACCGTGCATCACAGCAGCCCCCCTCTTCATTTTTCTTCTTCTTCACTTCTTCTTTTTCTTCTTCTTCTCCACTACTTCTTTCTTCTTCCTTTCTTCTCCCAACTTCAAGTAAGCACCCTATTTTTTTTCTTTCTTCTTATATTCTCCATGGTTGCTAACCCTAACCTTATATTTTTCTTCAACCTAGGTTGGTAGAGCCTAGATTTGGTGTTGGAGCTTTGATTGGGAGCTTGGAAGCTAGGAGTGGTGGATTTGGAGCATTTTTGAGACTTTGGCTTGGGATTCCAACTCCCAAGAGGTAAACCCTAATTTCCCCCCTTGTAATTACTCTTTTATAGTGTAATTAATTGTTTAGAACCTTCCTAAACCCTTAGGCTAACCGTGGGAGGAAGTTGGAACTAGTTTGGTTGAGTTTAGAGACTTTAACACTAGGTTTTGTGTCAATTTCAGTGGAATCCGAATTTGGCCCAATTTTGGGTGATGTCCTAGGTTAGACGGACTTAGGTAGACGTTGTCGGGTGTCTTGAGAGTGAGTGCGTGTCTCCGTTCGGACACGGAAAGTCGTGTCGCGGAGAAACGGACATTTCGGGCGAATTTGGGATTTTCGTCGTCACCGGTTCTAAGTACGTGCGCGTTTTCTCCACGGACTTAGAATCGACACGGAAGCATTTTTTTTCTAGGATCTAGACATCGTTTAGGACCCGTGGGTAAATTTTGGGCCGATTTCGAGTTGGTTTGGTGTGCGTTTCAGGAGGTTTTCCGAACCGTACACCGCGTGTTCGTCGAAATGACTGAACGGCCATTTCGACTTGGTTTTCTAGTTTCGGGCTTGTACGCGCGTTGGGTTAGCATCGGGAAGTGTGTACTAGAATTCTTGGACTATATTTTATATATTTATAGGTGTTTGTGCTTGTCGGGGTCGTTGGGCGTGCGTTGGTGGGCGTTGTGTGCGTTGTATTGTGTGTTGTGTTTATTTATATATATATATATATATATATATATATATATATATGTGTGTGTGTGTGTGTGTGTGTGTGTGTGTGTGTGTGTGTATATATTTGTCTGTGTGTTCTATATATATATTTATATATGTATTGTTTTTGTGCTTGTGTGAGAGTGTTAGTGAGTGCTTGTGTGAGTGTGTTAGTGAGTGCTTGTGTGTATGTGTAGGTGAGAGTGTGTGTGAGTGTGAGTGAGTGTTTATAGATATATGTATATGAGTTTGTGTTTGTGTGTGTGTGTGTGTGTATATATATATATATATATATATATATATATATATATATATATATATATATATATATATATGTGTGTGTGTGTGTGTGTGTGTGTGTGTGTGTGTGTGTGTATGAGTATATATATATATATATATATATATATATATATATATATATATATATATATATATATATGTATGTATGTGTGAGGAGCCTGTTCCTACTCAGGAGACTACTTTTGACGAGTAGTTAGCCAGTTAGCTAGTATTTTTCTTTTAGCATAGTACTCGGGTTTGTCCCCGATTTATCTTCTGGTTCTGTATTAAACTGTGGTTTTGGATGTCACAAAATTTGTCTTATGAAATCTTAGCATTCCTATTTCCCGTTATTATCCTTGCCTATTTATTCTTGTGAATGAGCTAGATTTTAAATTACCTGTGAATATGATCTAGACAGCGTACTACCGCCGACACTGCGGCGTAGGCTGGACGTACTCGCGAACCGGTGCCCGAATTATCTGGGTGCGGGTCGTGACACATTTTTATGGTGGCCCATACAGGTCAACGACTAAATTGTTCGGTTTCAACTTAGAGACCGAACAAGCCTGCAGTAAGAATAGGATAAGTTTTAGGATCTCATCCACTTGCTTGAATCGTTCTTGACATCTATCTCGGATTCGAATTAATTTCTTGACTTGCATCCTGCCTTGATTCCTGTGCGCCTCTTATCGTTTATTTTGGATGCAGAGTAATGGATCTACCAGCAAGCGACGAGATTCCTACAAGATCACCACGAGATGTTGTGATAAACCAACAAGCTCTACCAACACCCGAACCGAGACCACCCTTGGTACCACAAGCAGCACTCTTTCAACAGGTCCAGCAGCAGCAGAGGAATCCACCACAAGGACGCGGACAAGCTTTCGCGATGACCATGGAGAACGCGCAGACTCGTGGAGTAGCTAATGCGCGTAAGTGATTTGTAGTTATCTGTTTCTAGTCTTGTTTTAGCTCGTGCCTATTGGTTCGTGACTTCAGCCCCAACCTAGTAATTTTGAACTTGCTAATAACCTGGTATGCTTTTATATTTGATAACTGTAGAGATTGTAGAGCCTTTTGTTATTGTGCTTATTGTGTGTTGTTTTGTGAACTTGAATAATTTGTACCTCCTTTCATCATCATCTAGCGTACTTAATTTTGTTGTACTTGACTTATGCTGCTATTCTATAGCCTAGTTTTGCAAGCTTACTCTTTATCGGGCTTGTTCATGACATATGTGTTATTGGGGCCTGATCAACCCTACTAATACAAGTGTCTATTCAGAATCAGTGTATTAGGGTCTGATCAACCTTAGTGCATTTTGGTTCGCACTTCGCACGACTACTTTACGTGGATTGAGATATATAGTTGACTAGTATACTTGCCCTCTAGATATGTCCGAGCATATCGTATCAGTTACATAACAGTACTAATACGAGCATGCGAACAAATGATTACCAGAATAGGATTTTAATCCACCACTGCTTGACAATTCCCATTTGAATTCTTTAAACGCCTTGATCCCGATACTTCTATTCTATCACCTCACCCTTGAACTCTTTATTATTGATCTTCGTCTTCCCTTATTTCGGAAAGACGAAATCTCGTGCTTGGTATAAGTTTGATATATAGACAGTACTAGATATACCCCACAGGCCGGTCTCATTGATGATGACCCTTTTATATATGATTAAAGGAATACCATAGGTGATGTGTTTGGTGTTAAAGACTTAAGGATTCAATACCATGATTAAATAAGTTGGGACATAGCTTTATTAGATGTATAGCCTTAGATGATAGATGGGTAAATTCTAAGTTGGGTAGAGACCACAATGTTCACTTGAGAGAATCCTTTAGACTGTAATCAAGTGAGATTAGATAGAGAAAACCCTACCATATTTTAATTTTGAGGACAAAATTTTTATAAGTTGGGTAGATTGTAAGCCCCCTGATTTTCAGGAATTATTAATTTGGACTTTTTCACAATTTTCTGGAATTTTTCGGAATTTTTCTGTAATTAAAGCCTAGGCTCTTGGTAATTAAATAATTTTTATTTGCTGTTAAATATATTAGAATATTATGAAAATAATATTTTTTGGTGTAAAATAAAAAACTAGACTTAGGATAATTTTTCTGAAATTTATTGGACCCCGGACCTATTTTATAACACCTAAAAACTATTATTTATTTATTAATTTATTTACTTATTTAATTAATTATTAAAAACCAAACCCAAACCCTGGCCCAACAGGCCCAAACCGAGCCCAAGCCCACCGAGCTCAGCCCAGCCCAGTCCGGCCCAAACCCAAGCCCATTGGGCTATCGGGTCGGGTCGGGTCCGCCCAACCGAACCCGACCCGCACCCGCGACCCGCACCCGACCCGCTCCTCTCCCCTCTCCCATGACCGAGTCCCCCGCTCGGCCTCCGCTTCCGCCGGCTGCGCCGCCCGCCGCTCCGCCCGGCCCACGCTCCGCGCCCCGCGGCCACGACGCCCACGTCGTCCGCCTCACCCGGCCACTCCCCCTTCCTCTTTCCCCTATAAAGCCCTCCCCTTCCTCCTCCGGCCAGCCCCCTTCCTCCGCCACCACCGCAGTGCATCCCTCTCCCCTCGCCGTGCCCAGCCCCACCGTCGACGCCCCGACCACCGTCTCCCCGAGTCCCCAGCCGCCTCCGCCCCCTCCGGCGGCTCCCCCAGCAGCAACATCAAGCAGCAGCGTCTCCCCCCCCGGCCCGCCTCCGGCCGCCCGAGCCTGCGCCGGCCGCCTCTGCTCCCCGGCCGCCCCGGCCAGCACCGCCGACCCCAGCCTCCCTCCGATCCCTCCGCCTCAGCTCCGACGGCATCCCCTAGCCCTAAATCCTAGGACACAGTACACAGGACCCAGGACACGGACACGGCCCTTCGCGTCGTGTCGGACACGAGAATTTTGGAGTTTTCGAACCATGTTCAGGTATGCGTATCTCACTGCTCGTTTACCCGTTTTTTATTCCGTCAGTTGCATCGTGAACCCTGCGTGACCCTCTCGGTGCCAGTGTAACCCGCTCGGGACATCGCGTCTTGTGGCGATCGCGAACCGCGATCCAAAAACAAGAAAAACAATGCCCTATTTTACCCCGGAACTGAGTACGCCCCGCCAAACGGGACGACTTGGTCGCGCGCGGTCTTTACAGATACGTGCGCATCGTTGATACGGACGTGTGAGATTTCGCGGAAGTCGATTCGGATGTGCGTGCACACCGGAATCAACGCGTATCCGCGGACACCGTCCCGTATCCGCCCTTCCTGGAACGCGTCATAACTTTGTGTACACACGTCGGATCGAAACAAAACTTGCCCCATCGGACTCGTAGCAATACGCTGGTCCTGTGACCCAAGTTTGGTTCGAATCCGAGAACGTTGACGAAATCGCGTGTCGTGGGCCCCGTAGGCCCCACTCGACGGGCGATTTTGTGACCAGCTCATCGAAATCCAATTCTGGAAGTTCCGTTGAGTTCGTATCAGCGTTCCTGACTTGTTGACACTAAGTTGGAAAATTTTGGAGACCTTTGACCCTGACACGTTTTTCGGTGCAAAGCGAGCCCACATGCGGACCCCGTTTTGACCCGAAATTGTCATTTTTGTCCCTGTGTCCAAATTGGACTCAAGGACAGACATTTCTAGCTATTTGATATCTTCTGAGCATGATGGTAATGGTTATCTCAGCATCCGGAGGCATATCTGGAAATTTCCCGAGGACAGAACCGTAGTTGGAATCCAAACATCAGGCAAGTACCTGCACTTCAAGTTTATTCTTTATATTATGATAATTAGTTCCTTGCTCTACTAGCACCATTGGATGATTACACTTAGTGTTAGAATTTGGATTTCATGTCTCGATTTTCATGTCGGGAGGAAGGATACTAGGAGGCATGTGGTCTACCCTTTCCACCATGTCATGACTGCTTGTTGTTGAGTACGCGACTGTACCATCAGTCTTATACTCGATTATTCCTGACTGCTAGCCGTCTATGACGTGCCTTATTAGTCTTATAACCCCCTACATGCCAACTATGTATCCTAAATACATAATTTCATACACATAGTTTCTTTGTCTTGTTTCAGTTCCATTTTCTTGTCTCATTATCTTCCTGTTTTACTCATATCCCTGATTTATAGCAATTAACCCTTAGTTAATTTTACTACTTATTATGTATAATTTTTATCGTGATACTTAGTCAGTTTTTACTACTTGTCATAATTATTTAGTTTAAGCTTTGTTGTGTATTGGTACTTTGCTCCTTTCCTGACTGGATCCGTTGACATTTAGGCGATGATGAGGACTATGTCCCCATATTTTATGGCCCATATGACGTAGCAGATGATACTATTAAGGAGCATGTTCCTACTAAGGAGACTACTTTTGAGGAGTAGTTAGCCAGTTAGCTAGTATTTTTCTTTCAGCATAGTACTCGGGTTTGTCCCCGATTTATCTTCTGGTTCTGTATTAAACTGTGGTTTTGGATGTCACAAAATTTGTCTTATGAAATCTTAGCATTCCTATTTTCCGTTATTGTCCTTGCCTATTTATTCTTGTGAATGAGCTAGATTTTAAATTACCTGTGAATATGATCTAGACATCGTACTACCGCCGACACTGCGGCGTAGGCTGGACGTACTCGCGAACCGGTGCCCGAATTATCTAGGTGCGGGTCGTGACATATATATATATATATATATATATATATATATATGTGTGTGTGTGTGTGTGTGTGTGTGTGTGTGTGTGTGTGTGTGTGTATGTGTCTGTATGTGGTCGTGTGTGTGTGAGAGAGTGAGAGGGGGGGCTGGACTGATCAGTGCAGCAGTAGCTTAATGCTGCAGCAGCAGCAGCCAATGCACAGCTAGCAGCAGCAATGCAATGCAAGAGAGCATGCAGCATAGCAGCGAGCGTGGGAGAGGTAGTTTGATAGATAGATAGATAGATAGATAGATAGATAGATAGATAGATAGATAGATAGATAGATAGATAGTTAGATAGATTGGTAGATAGATACGTAGATATCTAGATAGATAGATATTAAATATCTAGATAGATATATATTAGTAGATAGTTATATAGCTAGATAAATAGATAGCTAGGTAAATAGATAGATACATAGATAAATAGATAGATAGATAGATTCATAGGTAGGTAGATATCTAGATATTAGATATCTAAATACCTAGATATAAATAGATAGATAGATTTATGGATATATAGATATATAGGTAGATAGATAAATAGATATATGGATAGATAGATGCATGGATAGCTAGATGATAGATAGATAGATAGATGATTAGATAGATAGATAGATAGATAGATAGATAGATAGATAGATAGATAGACAGACATATAGTTAGATGGATATGTGGATAAATAGATACTTAGATAGATATCTAAATAGATAGACACATAGATAGATTGATAGTTAGATAACTAGATAGATAGTTAGATGGATATATGAGATAGATATATAAATAGATAGGTAGATAGGTAATAGATAGATAGATAGATAGATAGATAGATAGATAGATAGATAGGTAGATAGCTAGCTAGCTAGGTATTAGATATATATATATCTAAGTGTATAGATATCTATATACATATAGTTATATATATATGTATAGGTAAGGTAAGGTATAAGGTATGTGTATATGTGTGTATGTGATATATATATATATATATATATATATATATATATATATATATATATATATATATATATATATATATATATATATATATATATATGTATTGGATATCTATATTTTAGTCTAGATTATAGTTATATATATATATGTTTATGCATAGTTAGTTAGCTAGAGGGGTAGTATGGTTGAGTTTAGAGAGGTATCTCAATACCTTGAGATATCCAAAGGTATTGAGTTTCGAGCGGGGTTTTTGAGCAATAGCCAAGGAATAGTATTGGAGTGATTTTTTTTTATGCTTATGTGTATATATTTACACGTGCTAGCATAGGTTTTAGCGGGTATAGGCGGGGTGTGTGGCCTAGGGCGAGGTATCGGATACCGAGGGTATCCCGGTATCTCAATGAGGCGAGTTTGAGAGTTTTCTAGCTTAATGAGCTCGGTTTGACCTAAAATTTCAGGAGCACCCTAGTTTGACCTAGACTTGACCGTAGTTGACTCGGTTGACCGCCAAAGTCAACTTTTGACCTAGTTTTGACCCAGAGTTGACTTTTTGGACCCCGAGTTGACTTTTTGACCCAGAATTCACCGGTTTGATCCGTTTGACCTAGAACGACCCTAGAAGCCTATTTTTAGTTATTTTATATCTGTTTAACTCATTAGAACCCTGTTTAACCTTACTTTTCGCAATAGGTCCTTGCGACACCAGTTCGGATCGCCAGTTGCTCAGGACGTCAGGCGAGTACATTCTTTGATAGTTTTCATTATCTGATGATTATTATGATTCAGCTTCTAGTATAGTATCATCTGATTATTCTGGCACAACACGGGACACTGACTGGTATTTCTTGATTTATTTACTTGCGACACGTACATTTCATGTTTCTGGCCTCTATTCTGGAATCACTACAGGCATCACTCATGTTTCAAGCTGGACTTATCTTGATTTACGTGTCGGGTCTTGGATTCACTTATATTAGTCGGGGCGAGAAAATACTCGAGTAGACATGTAAACATTCTCATCTGGAATCATCAGAAATCACTCCTCTGGATACTCTAGAAAATATGTCCAGCAGGACTGGAGCAAGTACATCTCTAACAGCTAGTTCCATTTAAATGATAAAAACTATTGAAGAACGAGTTATAGCAAGTAGGCAAGAAGAATAAAACAAGTATGAAACAAGAAATATATAAATTACTGTGCATAAAGGTAAAGATGCATGGATATCAGAGCAAGATAGTAATAACTGCAAGATACAGGGAAATCTAAGCTAA
>JAYESA010000007.1:4119274-4154641 GCA_036927795.1 Iris macrosiphon | reverse complement strand
ATCTGGAATGATAGCAGCCGCGCACCCAGTGCGCGGTGAGCCGTACTTATCCCTAGCCGTTTATATGTCGAAATAAGTATTTCAAAGACACCGAGTTTATTCTTTATAGTCTGGACTCACTTGCATTCTTGTTGGTCTCACTTACATATTTCTGGACTTGACTCACTACATATTTTTCATGCTGGACTCACTACACGTTCATGTGCACGGACTTGATCTTAGCTTAGATTTTCCTGTATCTTGCAGTTATTACTATCTTGCTCTGATATCCATGCATCTTTACCTTTATGCACCAGTGATTTATATATTTCTTGTTTTATACTTCCTTCATTCTTCTTGCTACTTGCTATAACTGTTTTATAGTTTTTATCATTTAAATGGAACTACTGTTAGAGATGTACTTGCTCCAGTCCTGACTGGACATATTTTCAGAGTATCCGGAGGAGTGGTGTCCGACGTTTTATGGACCTGAGCCTGTCGATGGCGTAGACAGGGACCCTCTAGTTTAGGGGTGAGTTCCGGGTTGGTAGCCGGGATCACTAGGACCTTGTTATTATTTTTATTAGTTTTTAGCACTGGATTTATCTTCGGTTTTGGATTGAGACCTTGTATTGTATATTATTTTGGATGATGTATTATTATTATTGATGTTGTGGTGGTTTTAGTTGTTGTTGGTTAGACTTTATAGTTGTTAGACTTCTGTGTTATCTTATCGTGCTTAGATTCGTGATTGAGTACTTGAGATTATCATTATGATATTGCTCCTCCGTTTGGAGTTGAGATCTTGACAGGTTTATATATTGATTGTGTGAGATTATTATCTAGATAGTTGACCTAGACAGCGTTCTACCACCGATGCTGCGGCGTAGGCTGGACGTACCCACGACTCATGCCCGATTTTTCGGGTGCGGGTCGTGACACATTTTTTGGTGGCGGACCCATGCAGGTCTCGATTCGCAATTAGTGCGATGTCGTGGTGGTACAACAACTTAGTTGTACTGCTGCGAGCCTGCTATAGGATCTAGGATAAGAGTGTACTCAATCACGACTAGGAACAATTCCAATCTAATTATGCTGTAATTGTTTCATTTAAAATATTACTGTCATTCTTTGATGATATCGTATCTTGCGCCGTATTGACTTCTTTTGATCTGTGTTCAGGATGCCTCCGAAGATACGATCTCATCGTACCGCCCCAGCAGTTGCCACTGAGAGGTCTGCTACCTCTCGTCCAGCTCATATTCAGGCAGCTGCTACCGCTCCACTCACCACTCCTGCGGTTGAGGGAGCATCTGCTTCTCTCGGGGATCCTCCTTCACCTATCAATCCGTGGACTACCCCAGTCGTTCCGGTGGTTCCTCCACCACTTCCTACTCCAGTAGATGCCGCGCAGTTGTTTGCGTTCTTCAGGGAGATGATGGACGCGCAGCACCGTCAAGTGGATGTAATGAGGCTGGGCATTGAGAATGCCCACCAGGTGGCCATGACGGCAGTGGATAGGGTGGCACAGATTCAGCCACAGGCGGATCAGATTCAGCATCCGAGGCCGGGTAGTATCATTGACTTTCAAAGGATGTGGCCCAAGAAGTTCTGTATTACAGAAGGGATCCTGTACGCGGATGACTGGATAGAGCAGATCGAGGGGATCTTCAGGCTGGCGCAGATTCCAGACAGCATGCAGATAGAGGCAGCGGGCAGTCAGATGTTCGACCTCGCCTTGACATGGTATCGCACAGATACGAGAATTGCAGCACCAGGGCTTACTTGGGAGGCTTTCAAGAGGCTTTTTAAGGAGAAATTTTTCCCAGATGTGGCGCTCAGAGCTTTGGAGAGCCAGTTCGAGGCACTCGTCCAAGGGAGCATGACGGTGGACGAGTACGCATTGGAGTTATGCCGTCTGGGCAGATTTGTAGATGGCTTGAGTTAGGCAGCAAAGGCGAGGAAGTTTCGCAAGGGCTTGGTCATGGCGGTCAAGTCTTTGACCAGGAGCGACCGCGAGGCGACTTTCGAGCAGATAGTAGGAGATGCTCAGAGAGCAGAGGATGACTTGGAGCTCAAGTCCAAGAGCGGCAGGGATGATTCAGGCAGTGCCAGTGGTAGTGCGGGACCAGCTAAGCGTCCCTATGTGCAGAAGGCAGCGCAGCAGGGTCAGGATCAGAAGGTGCCCACTTGTGCCTACTGCAGGAAGGCAGGACACACTTGGGATGTTTGTAGGAGGAGGCTGAAGGTGTATTTGTTATGTAGATCCACTGCTCACCAGATGCGAGATTGCCCCACTGCACCTCCATTGGGTGGAGCACAGGATCAGAGAGTTGGAGCTAGGCCACCTGTGGCACAACATCATGTCCCGCACCAGCAGAGGGATACACCCCAACAGGGCAGGGCTTATGCATTGTCGGTCGAGGAGGCCGATGCTACGGGTGTCGGGTTAGCAGGTCTGTCTCTTTGTTCTTCTTCCTGTCCTTTTCCATTCCTTGTGGTGTGCTTCATTAGTACCTGTTAGACTTTCTTTGTATTATGGTAGATAGTGTAGTAACCCTGGTTGAGACTGTAATAACAAGACCAGTAGGACCCTGATCTTGCATGTTGTTTAGGTAGAATTTCTTGACTGTGATTGTTGGGGGTTTGACCTAGAGGAAGTGTGATTGACTTTAAATTTCGAGGACGAAATTTTCTAAGGAGGATAGGCTTGTCACCGCCCTATTTCCAGAGCCTAGTATTTTTTTATTTTTAATTACTTAATTGTGTATTATTTATAATTAATTGTATTTATATTTAATTAATGATTGTATTATTTTTATATTGATTGTTTTAGGGTTTGGCTAGCCTGGACCCATGTCAGACCCTAGTGGACCCATGTCCGACCCAGCCCACACTCTTGTGAGACTTATTTTTGGGTTTTAGAATATTTATTAAATTTTAGTGGGTTAGTTGGAGAGATTTGGAGTTAGTTTGAGTGATTTTGGAACCCGAAACCCAAAACCAAGTTAGGAGAGGGCATTTTGGATATTTTAGAATTAGTGGAACCCCTTTATCATGTTGTGGCCGGCCTAATTCCACTCCCAGACCGTGCATCACAGCAGCCCCCCTCTTCATTTTTCTTCTTCTTCACTTCTTCTTTTTCTTCTTCTTCTTCTCCACTACTTCTTTCTTCTTCCTTTCTTCTCCCAACTTCAAGTAAGCACCATATTTCTTTTCTTTCTTCTTCTATTCTCCATGGTTGCTAACCCTAACCTTACATTTTTCCCCAACCTAGGTGGGTAGAGCCTAGATTTGCTGTTGGAGCTTGGATTGGAAGCTTGGAAGCTAGGTGTGGTAGATTTGGAGCATTTTGGAGATTTTGGCTTGGGATTCCAACTCCCAAGAGGTAAACCCTAATTTTTCCCCTTGTAATTACTCTTTTATAGTGTAATTAATAATTTAGAATCTTCCGAGACCCTTAGGCTACCCGTAGGAGGAAGTTGGAACTTGTTTGGTTGAGTTTAGAGACTTTAACACTAGGTTTTGTGTCAATTTCGGGTGGGATCCGAATTTGGCCCAATTTTGGGTGATGCCCGAGGTTAAATGGGCCTAGGTAGACGTTGTCGGGTGTCTTGAGGGTGAGTGCATGTCTCCGTTCGGACACGAGAAGTCGTGTCGCGGAGAAACGGGCGTTTCAGGCGAATTTGGGGTTTTCGTCATCGCCGCTATTTGGTGGAAGATAATCACTTCAGTTGTAACAATATGATTTAGTTTGCATGGCATTTGGGATGCATGGAACGGGTAGAGTTTGGGACGCATGCGGCTAAAAATGCATGGGACGCATGGAATCTGGGATGCATGGACTGCACGGCATCCAGAGACGCATTTGATACATGGAGTCTGGAACGCATGGGGCTAGAAATGCATGGGACGCATGGACTGTACGACGGCCAGAGACGCATGGGATATATGAAGTCTGTGATGCATGGACTGCACGGCGGCCAGAGACACATGGGTCAGAGCAGCATAGAATCTTTTGTCGTCCTGTACACGTAGTGTTGCACACTCCTTGAGACTTGCATCTTTTAGTGAGGTTTTATCTTTCGAGGCGTCAAAGAATCCTTTATGTCAGGATTCTATGTCAGACTTGATCTAGTCATCTGGACGTCATGTCCGGTCCATCTGCGTCCATCTGCGGCCAGGGTTTGCTTCGGCAGTTTGGACCGCATTAATGTAGCTTTTCTGGTCCGCATGGTGACTATGCGGTCCAATTTCTGATGAGTTTTATTGCAGGACGCATGGTTGTTGGCCGTATAGATCCGTATTTTCCATGCTTCTACAATACTGTCCCTCAATCTTTGGCTCATCACCATTCGTCGCTTTGTCTCAATGAACTGAATCCTCCGTATTCCTCAAAGTATCTCGAAGCCCCTCCTCAACAAGTTTCTGACGATCCAACTCCTGTCGAATACCCCTCGAGTCTCCATTCGATGTCTGTGGAATGTCTATACAACTCAGCGGCTTAAGCCTGTACATGCCACAACATAAATTTTCTTGAGCCAGTTGTTGGGAACCCTTCGTAAGCATCCAATTTTTATCCCCAAATAAACTGCGACAACCATCATCTGCCAGTCTTCCTACCAAAACTAAGTTGTTGCGCAAACTCGGTATATGTCGTACATCCTTGAGAATAACCTTCTCACCAAGCTCCGTTATCAAGTGCACATCACTGATGCCTATAACTTCATACCATCCCCTTGTTGCCCATCTTCATACGTCCAAACCTGCCGCTGTTGTATGGCGTAAAGATCCTTTTATATGGAGTGGCGTGATACGATGCTCCGTTTCCATGACCCAATTGCCATCATAACATATTCTACTAGGTTCCTTTGCGTTGGTTGATACGATGATGAGATCTCCCACAGCCGTGAGATCCTCCTGATCATCCTTGCCTTTGGCCTTCTCAGCTTTGAGCTTCATGCAGTTCCTCTTGATATGACCCCTTTCGCCACAGTAATAGAAGTCCTCCTTGCAGTCAACAGTCGTAAGATCCCGAGAACTCCCCATATCCTCTCCTGTTACTTGGGTCTTCCCTTCCCATAGGAAGCCACCAGAGCGGACTCCTACGATGATTCCACTTGCTTACACCAGATTTTCTTATTCAACAAGCTGCTTTTGACTGCCTTCATCGTGACAACTCCACCAGACGCGGAGTTGCTCACCGACACTACCAACGTGTCCCAGCTTTCCAACAGAGAACTCAAAATAGATAAGAGATAGATGGATTGAAACCTTGTATTGTCACGTTGTGTTATACTTGTGATATGCTTGTTATTGAGGAGATTATAGGGGATGGAGGCTAAATGACAAGTTTGGAGACTAATAGTGCGCCCTGATATTCCGGTACAATAGGATCTAGGGGACGTAGCTATTAGAATGGTGGATGGAGACTTCTGATTGGGTGAGACTAATAGTGTGCCCTGAGGGTATGGCTATTAGATGGGAGGTGGTGCTTTTGTTGGAAAGATTTTGAGTTAGAGAAGTTAGCTTCTTCATGGAGATAGCTGCATTTCAGGTAGTTAGGGCACATGCTAGGCTAGAATTCTTGCATACCTAATTGTTTAATGCAGAGACGGACATGAAAGAGAACCTTGTTTATATATGCAAATTGTTGCTAACTTGTATGTCTGATGTAGGGATAACCGTTCGACGAGGCATAAGATTCACAAAATAAGTGATATGTTATTTTGCTTATTGTCTTGCATCGCACATAGACTTGCATGCTTGTTTGAACATGTTGATCGCCTTGTATTATAAAGAATGATAGTCCACTAGATGCTGCTTTGTCCCTAGAGCCATTAAGTATAGCTAACTATACATGCTACACACACCCTGATTGGTACATCATGCTTGAACGGTTTGCCTTGTATGCTTGGTTGTATTGAACTGAATTCTGATTTCAAGATGTTTCCAAAAAGAAAGTAATATGGCTCCGTTCCCGTACTGCATGTAACGAACCTAGGTAAAACTAGAAAGATCACTAGTAATGTAATATTTTATAACATAATTACTTAGTGTTGGTTTTAGTGAATGTTACTTCTGTTCGTTGATTTTATACTCATCAGTACTTTCTCCAAAGTGCTGACTGTGGTGCCCCGTTCCCCCTATTCGGGAAGCACATCTAAGAAATACAAGATGGTATCGTTCGATCGGGATAGATTGAAACAAGAACCCATCCTCGTTATGGATTTGCTTCTTCAGAATCGATTTCCATATTCAGTGGACCGTGCCCCCGGGATCGATTTAGCCGCAGAGTCAGGAGGGACCTCTCAGCTACAAGTTTTCCTTGCCTCAGTTTTTGCTGTCGCTTTGTTGCTTTCATGCTTTGAGATAGTTTTTGGATTTGCTTGAGTTTTCTTGAACGATTTCGATGGATTTCATTATTTTCATTTATTGAACTGTACTTCAATTCCGATATTGGAAAGAGTGGAAAAGGTATTGATCAACTGTTCGTGGCAATGCAGGTGAACGGACAGTAGGCGACGCTCGAGCGGAGTCCTGAAGCACTTTTTCCTTCTCCCTTCCAACCAACTAAGTGAGTGGCTTATATTCGATTCAGTTGGCCCTTCTTTCAGTCTTTACACCTAAAAATCTTATATTCTTGTTTGCCCCGATCAAACGATACCAAGTAATAATTAAAAGATGTCAAGATAAAAAGGGAATAGACTTGGATTATTATGCTTGTCAATCAAACTTGTGAACGGATACTTATTTGCATGCTTGTTCATTTAGAATATTCATCATATGCATAAATACAAGTTAGAATGTATACTTCTTCTTTAAATTGTGCTATGTATAGAACTCATAATGAATGCAATAAACTGAACAGTGAGACTATGCAAAAATGAATCATGAAATGATGCTTGTCTTGTACTCTTGTTGCCTCAATTGTATGAATGATAACTTAGCCTATATACCGTTTGATCACGGACAACTTGTGCACAAGGTCACGGTTCTTGAGGACGGTCGCTGGGGCACTGGCACCGATACGGTCCGGACGGAACCTATTGTTTAGTCTCTTGTACTTGACAGAATATCTTACAACGCCTCTTGTACTTTCGTTGCATGTTATTCCGCCAAAGACTATATCGTCTATTATGGCATACGCCAGTGATCCCCTTGTATATTTAAACATGTGCATGCTAACTTGTGTCTTTGTGGCAGGGAAGGACATGATAAGTATTGTGCAGGTGGTTCAGACGGGCAGGTAAATGTCACCGAACGGTGGCAAGTATTTCATTGAATTCTATATCTACTGCTTGCTGAAAAATAAACTAAGGCAAGATAGAAAGACCTCAAATAATATGCATGCTTCATATAAATAACGTGTTGATTGGTATAGTTGGGTTAGCTCGCCTTCACCAGTACATTTTGATGTACTGGCCCTCGTTGAAACAGGTTCCCCGCACTAAGGAGATCCGAGCGAGGAGTTGAAGTCGTCTTCCCGATCCAGTCCAGCAGTCAGCGTGTTCAGATCGCGCCCTTTGAAGCATTTTGAAGCAAGAGCTTGTAACCCAAACATAATGTAGCTCAGAAAGAAAGTTGTCATTCCTCCAGGAGGTCTTTACATTTTGAAGTTTAGTAAATGGATGTAATGTACATGACTGTTATCTCATTTTGTGTCAACATTTTGTAAGCCCGTGCGGAAATCCTTATGACTCGTTCAAGAGTTTGTAATAGATGTTCATTATCAATAAAGAGAACTTTTCCATGTTTTAACTTGTGTTTCAATTTATCTGCGTACTCTGAATATGTGCTCTCTATGCGAAATAACTTAGACTTGTGCAGTGCGCAACCTAGGCCCGCACGGCGTCACGCCTATGGGACGACTATCGATTCTAAGGAATCAGAGCGTGACATGTTGGTATTAGATCTCAGCTTTAAGTTTCTTTGACCCTCGTACTGGAAAAGTTCCTTTAACGATCAAATTCTTGTGCGAACTCTTGAACTCGTTAGGCCAAAATGAGATACGTTCATGCCATAAGTCCATAATACATTATGATATTATTTAGGTTTCTGGTGTCAATAGGATTAGTAAGAGTTAGGAAGAGTAGATGTCTATCATATATTTTTTGTATTAAGATGTTAGTCTGGGGTTTGGGCAGGTATTTGCTGCCCCGTGGAATACAACGTTCCCTGGCTTCTGTTTTCTATCATCGTCAAAATTATTGGTGTAGAATCAATCATGTCACTACAAGCTGGCTTCATGTGCTTAACTCACAATAACCAAGCTTTCACACATTCTAAGATACATAATTAATGTAATGAATGAAATTAAGATGAAGGAAGGTGGCAAGAGCAAATTAAGAAGTGCAAGTGATTACACAAATGCATCATCCTACATCATGCATGTTCCCCAAATTCAAAATCTTTCTCTTCTAAGGTAAAATATATACCCTAATTAAGTGATTGTGATTACCTCTCTCTCTCTCTCTCTAATTACATTGGGATGTGTGTATTTGCATCAAAGAGAATCTTGCTTTGCTTTAAACAACCTTCCTCTAGCTAGAGTCCCAATTTGTTTTCCTAGACAGCTTTGACAGGCATTGATCTCGTGAAACTCATATCACGGGGTGGATAAGCGTGGAGGTGGAGGTGCATTCACATATCTCACAGCTCCATTATCACCATTACAAGTGATCTTAAAGTTGTTGTACTCGTGGTTGGATCCTGGCGAATTATATACCTTCCATTGGATAACTTTGAGGAGCATTCTCAACACCCAAGGTTTTGTTAGTTCCGAGGCTTAATTAAAGAAGGTAATAATCAAAAGTTGACATCGAGATCAGAAGTTCACACAAGAGTTATCTTTCGATCCAACAAGAAAATAATATATAAGATCTGATTACAACAGGAAACAAGATAATAAAATAAACAGAGAAAATTATCTTCTCTTTCTTCCTTGCAATAGCAGTTGCAAACGAACAGAATAGAGTTACAACTCACAGAAGAGAAGAAGAAGAAGAAGAAGAAGAGACTTTGCTTGCTGGGTGATAAGGGTCACCGTTGCTCAAAGTAAGATTTGTCCCACACTATCTGCTCCCAGGAACCAGCAAGTTCACGTAGAACTTCTGGAACGCTCGTTGTCACCTCTGTCTGGACTCACACGAACTCCCTGGACTCCAATGGCGGTGGCAGCAGCAGCAACAACTATTTTTCTCTTCTTTTTTGAAGTAAGTCTTCAAAGAGACACGAAGAAAGTATTTATAGAGAGAGGGTGAAAATTCTAGCCGCCCAACAGTTACAGAAAGATAGGAACAGAGTAATTACGAATCCCTAAAAGATAGGCACGTATTAATTTCAAATCCCTCAAAAAATGGATCTGAATAACAGACCGTATCTTTCCATAACCGTTCAAATATATTCGCAGCAGGAGCAGCGCATGCGGCAACGCATACGATAGCACATGCGATCCGCCCATGCGACAACGCATGCAGCTCACGCATGAGAGAGCGCATCAAATGCGCACAAGCGTCTGCATCGTTGCTGACATGCTAAGTGCAAAGTGCGCCAACAAAGCACCACCTTGCGTCCTTGAGCCCGAGTCTGAGTTGTTAAGCCCCTTTGGGGCTTAGCTCCTATGGAATAAATTTCAAGAGAATGACAAAAAGCATAAATGCTTTCAATAAGGAGTTAATCCTTCTTCATCCTAATAAAATACTCCCACATGGCATCCATGTGCCTCACCACACCCCATGTGGACACCTCAACACAAGCAAAGCATTATATTGAGATACTCACTTGGTGGTGTAGCCAATGTGGGACTATCTTTCATAGTCCAAAGACAAAAATACCAACAATCCTCCATATATCTTAATATATGGGTTGAGCCTTCCTCACAATGACTGCCCATCATGCATTAGGATAGATATCGCTTCGACTTGAATCTTTCCGCATGGGTCAAATAATAGTATGATACAAGAATAGACTAAGCCTTGAATTATGCACCATAGTTGTAATTCTTTTCACTCACACAATGACATCAACTGTGCTTTCGGTTGCACATTAATGGCCATGTGCTCGCCTGATTTCGGTGTATGTATTTTGGGAGTCTACAAGTTTTTTTTCAATAGATGGCATGTATCTCTTTCCATACACTATAGATGAGTTCTTAAAGAGTCCTTGGCATGAAGCATTGAGCTTTCTTGTGGTGCTACACCGCTATGATATGGTCTTCTGCCGAGGTTCACTCCCTTATGTGGTGTCATCCACAGTAGCATGAGGTCCACTCCCTCTTTGTAGTGCCAAACTACCCAACACGAAGCCTTGCGCTTCCTTGCGGTGTTATGCCGCTGTGACATGACTTTCCGCAGAGGATTTACATCTTTTACCTCTGTGGTGTCACACCACTGTAACATGAGGTTCACTCCCTCTTTGTAGTGCTGCCTACCACTCTTCATTCTACAGCATTAGGCTACATGCCTATGTGCGGTGCTACGCCGCCGTGACATGACTTAATGCCGAGGATTTACATCTTTTACCTCAGTGGTGTCACACCACTGTAGCATGGGATACAAGTCCCTTGTAGTGCTAAAACTACGTGCTTCTTGTAAAGCACACCGGACATTTACTCAGTCCGAGAACTCATTAAGGCGTCAAAGCCATCATTCCACGGGAAATTGTTCTTCATAAAGAACAAGAAGTAGACAAAAGTGGTTCTGGATCTGTAACCCCTCAATGTCTAAAATGACTACCCACTATTCCTGATATTCTCCCAGTCAATGGTCCTTCTTTGAACCAAAAGCTAGATGCCTAGTAGATTTTTTTTAAACTAATAGGATAAAATTTTATGGTAGAATTACATAGACACAATATCAGAATATCTTCAAGCCCATTTTGGTTGCTGTGTCCTCGACCAACTGGCGCTTGAGACCATTGGTGAACGGGTCCACCAGGTTCTCCTGACTCCGAACATCAATTATGGCAATGACTCAAGTCTTTATCAGATCATTCACTGCCATGTGCCTCAACCGCACAATCCTCTTCTTACCATTGAAGAGGTCATTTGATGCCACCGCTACAATCGCCTGGTTGTCGCAATATATTGGTACCACCGAAATCTGTGTACCAACCAATGAAAGATCATACATGAGCTCCCGAAGCCACTCTGCTTTATCCGCTGCAACAGCCAGTGCATAAAACTCAGATTCCATCGAGGAATGAGAGAGTATAGTCTGCTTATTCGACTTCCACGATATAGTAGCTCCACCCATGGAAAAGACGTATCCTCTTGTGGACCTTTCGCTCTCTACTTCTGAACACCATCTTACATCACTGAAGCCTTCCACTACTGTCGAATACCCATTATAGTGCATTGCATACTTCTAAGTCCTCCTGAGATATCTTATCACTCTCTTCACAGCCTTCCAGTGCTCCACACCTGGGTTGCTCGTGAATCAACTCAGCATCCCCACGACAAAAGCTATGTCAGGCCTTGTGGTAGTTGTTACATACATCAAACTCCCAATGACGCTTGAATACTCCAGCTGCCTGACGCTTTTCCTAGGATTTGGCTTTAGCTTCTTCTCACACATGAACGAAGTATCGATCCCTGAAAGATCATGATATCCATAGCGTGTGAGCATCTTCTCAATATAATGAGACTGTGACAGCGCCACTCCAGTATCCGTCCGGATGATTTTTATCCTGAGGATAATATCAGCTTCCTCCAAGTCCTTCGTACTGAACTTGGATGAAAGGAACTTCTATCTCAGTGACACGTGCTAAATTCGTATCCTGAATTATCATGTCGTCCACGTATAGACAAATGGTGACTCATATCCCGTCAGCGAACTTAGTGTAAACGCACTTGTCCGTTTACTGACCCTGTAGCCGTTTGATCTTATGACTTTATTAAATTTCTCATGCCACATCTTGGGAGCTTGCTTTAGACCGTATAATAATTTTACCAACTTGTAGACTTTGTCTTTAAGCCCCTTGACGACAAATCCTTCTGGTTGTTGCATGTAAATCTCTTCGGTCAACTCTCCATTCAGGAATGTTGTTTTGACATCCATCTAATAAATAACTAGCTTATAAATTATACTCAGAGCAATCAACATCCTGATGTTTGTCATTCATGCTACTGGAGCATATGTGTCAAAGTAGTCGATCACCTGCTTCTGAGAAAACCCCTTAGCAACTAGTCTTGCTTTGAACTTGTCAACAGTTCCATCGGCCTTCATCTTCTTCTTGAAGATTCACTTGCATCCAATCGATTTTGCTCCTTCAGGTAGATCGACCAACACCCAAGTATTGTTGAAGGTTATTGAGTCATACTCATTATTGATAGCCTCCCTCCAGAAGACAACGTCTCTGGTCTTCATCGCTTTATCATATGTAAGCGGATCTGTTTCCACATGATATGTGACAAAATCTTCTCCGAAGTCCTTATGTCTTCTCACCCGCTTAGTTCTCGATTCTGCGAGTTCTGGTTCAAACGTTGTCTCTGGAATGATAACTTTTTCATGTACTACATCTTCTTTGGAAGCTTCAGCCTCCTGTGCACCCACACTATTCTCTGGAATATCCGTGATAATAATATTCTTTTGCCTTGCAAATTTATCTTCATAGAATTATGTGTCGCAAGATTCAATGATATGATTTGATTCTATATCAAGAAACGTCCGAGCATCACTCTTCTCAACATAACCCATAAAGATGGTCTTCGTTGTCTTCGTACCCAGTTTCTAAATCTTCAAGCCCGGGAGCTTCACATATGCCAAACACCCCCATACTGGAATGATAATCAAGTTGGGTCTGACTTTGAACCAGAGTTCATGAGGAGTGACATCGAATGTTGCGTACGGCACTCTGTTCAGGATGAACATAGCCGTCAACGCAGCTTCTCCCCAGAAGCAGTTTGGAAGACCCGCAGTTAACAACATTGAATTTATCATTTCTGTCAACGTCATGTTCTTTCTCTCTGCTACTCTACTTGATTGAGGAGAATATGAAGCAGTCCTCTCATTGATAATTTTATATTTTTTGAAGAACGATGCGAAATTAATAGACCTATACTCTCCGCCTCGATCACTTCTAAGTCTCTTGAGTTGTTGCCCTGTCTAACGTTCAGCTTCAGCCATGAACTCCTTGAACTTCTCAAATGCTTCGTCCTTTGACTTGAGCATATAGACAAACATATACTTCGAGTAGTCATCAATGAATGTAATAAAATACTTCATGTTAGCCTTTGTAGAGAACTGTTTGAAGTCACAGATATCCGAGTGCACCAACTTCAGAAGATCTGTGCTTCGGTTAACCCATTTAAACGACTTTCTGGTGATCTTTGTCTGTTCATAGACCTCACACTTCTCAACATCCTTACCCCCACATTTGGAGATAAGCCCTAGACTAGACATCTTGTTTATTCTTTTACAATGAACTTGTCCTAGTCTATTGTGCCATAACTCAAGAGAATAACCAGAAGAAGCGACTGTATTTATCATTATAGCAGGAGTTACAAGTTAAATTTTGGACATCCCTTCGATACAGAAAGCTTTTCCGAAATATGTTGCTTTGAAAGACATCACCATCTGTCCAGCATTAATGTCCATCATCAAGCTTGCGTTGCAGAGCAGACTTTCTGAGTCCAGATTCTTGGCTATCATTGGTACATGCTTCACATCCTGAAGCGTCAGCAACTTCCCCGAAGTCAGGTTCAGTACCACCATTCTGGTCCCTAGAACTTCATCTTGTGCCTGGTTTGCCACCATAACCTTCTCAGATGTAGGCTTGTAGGTGGTGAATAACTCATTCTTTGAGCAAATATGGCAGGATGCATCGGTGTCCACCCACCAGTCAGAGTCGACACCAGTCATGACAACCTGCGCAATCATAACAACCTTGTTAGGCTCACCATCTATCTGTTTGGACGTGGATCTGCATTCACTCCGTTAGTGGCCCTTTTTGCCACAATTGAAGTAAGTCACTTCGGACTTGGGCTTTGGCTTCAGTTTGAACGAAGCTGACTTCACCTTCAGATGGTTGAAGTTCTTCTTTTTTTTATTGTGAGAAGCCTTCTCCTTTCCCTTGGAATCACCAGCATACACCAAGTTGGCCTTTGCCAACTGTTTGGACAGGAAATCCAACTTCATTTGTCCCTTGGCCTCATCTTCAATGTGAATCCAGTGAAGAAGATCTTCGAGCTGGATCTCCATCTTCTTACGGTATATGTCAGTCTAGAACCTGATCCAACCTGAAGGAAGCTTGGTGACGATAGTCCCCACCATGAACTTATCTTCCTGCTTCATGCACTCTTCCTCCAGCTTCTGCTGCATCTTCAGAAGTTCCTTGACTTGCGGCAATATTACCTTCTCGTCTTCAAATTGCAAAGTAACAAACTTTTCAACGAGATAGATTTTCGACATCTTTTTATCAGTTTTGTAATGCTTCTCAAGAGCTTCCCAGATGTCTTTAGACTTCTCTTTCTTGCTGTAAGACCCTGACATCGAGTCCTCCATTGCATTGAGGATCAATAGCCTGCAGAGGTTGTTGTCTTCTTTCCACTTGTTGTGTGCGTCCTGCGCCATACCAACTTCAAGTTCTCCTCTATCTTCAAGGATGGTAGGTTTTGGCTCAACCAACACATAAACAACTTTGACAAGATGAAGATTCAGAGAGATCTTCCTCTTTCAAATGTTGTAGTGTTCGCCATCAAACTTCTCAAGCTTGTGAAAGCTAGTATCGAGAAGGTTTGATCGGTTCTCCATCTTACTCGGATCTTGCTTTGAGATTGTTAGTCCCGAGGCTTAATCAAAGATGGTAGAACCAGAAGTTGAAGTCGAGATCAGGAGTTCACACAAGAGTTTCTTTCCTGATATCTCTCGATCCAACAAGAAGACAATATATAAGATCTGATTACAACAGAAAACAAGATAATAAAATAAACATAGAAAACTATATTCTCGTTCTTTCTTGCAATCGTGGTTACAAACGGACAGAACAGAGTTACAACTCACAGAAGAAGAAGAAGAAGAAGAGACTTTGCTTGCTGGGGTGATAAGGATCACCGTTGCTCAGAGCAAGATTCGCCCCACAGAGAGGGTGAAAAACCTAGCCGTCCAACAGTTACGGAAAGATATGAATAGAGTAATTACGAATCCCTAAAAGATAGACACGTATTAATTTCAAATCTCTCAAAAACGGATCGGAAAAACAAATAGTATCTTTCCATAACCGTTCAAATATATCCGCACCAGCAGCAGCGGATGCGACCCCCGATGCTGACGTGCTAAGTGCGCTAATAAAGTGCCACTTTGCGCCATTGAGTCCGAGTGGGACTTACCTCCTATGGAATAAATTCCAAGAGAATAAGAAAAAGCATAAATGCTTTCAATAAGGAGTTAATCCTTCTTCATCCTAATAAAATATTCCCACATGGCACCAATGTGCCTCATCACACCCTATGTGCATAACTCACACACAAGCAAATCATTATATTGAAATACCCACTTAGTGGTATAGTCAATGTGGGACTATCTTTCATAGTCCAAGACAAAAACACCAACAGATTCCATATTTAGTTTATCCATTTGCACTCATGTTCAATAGTACATAGCCTACATTGTTGTCAAAATCTCAAATCGTTGATTTAACCTGCATTATGATTAAGACAAGGGCTTAATTAATTTTTATAACACTAGCTAGACCCTCTACTTTATTCTTTTATATATATATATATATATATATATATATATATATATATGTGAAGTGATTGCTACTTTTATTTCACTGATGGAATAATATTTTTCTTAACCAAATTTAGTGATAAATTAAGATGGTGAGAGTTTTCTTCATTATTGTTTAGCTTAAACTAAGTACTTACTCCAGAGATGGGCCACGAGCATCATTATTGGTGAAGCATCAATTAGTACAATTATAGCTAGGGATAGGGATAGAGGTTGGGGTCGAAGTCCCACCCAACCAAACCATTAAGAGCCGTGTCCTGACATCCCTATATATCCCATGTCTTTTTGGAGGGAGGCTCTTAACTTATGAGAAAAACTCGCTTACGTTATTTTAAAGCTATTCTTAAGATCTGGATCATGATCTAGGAATTTATGGAACTATGCATTTATACTTTCTTGGTAAAATCGATCAGAAATCGGAATATAAAAATCTTTTATACACTATTAAACTACAATGTCACTGTGGTTGTAGTAAACTAAGAAAGACATATGATTTCAATATATTCTGATATTCACCACCTACCTACTTACTAGAAAGAAGGAAGGAAGGAAACTTTGTCCTAATAATCTTTTCCAAATTAGGGGGCATCCAATGGCTAATAATTGTCCTTCTACGCCTTTAGGTACGGTCAAGTTCTAGATGGGTCCAACAGAAATCATGCAACAGTGACGGTTGCTACAAAGTAATGAGAAAGAACAAGGCATATATAGCAACATAATATATATATATATACAGTCCTTTTACTCCGTGCCTCTGACAAACATATATTTACAGTGACGGATTTTTTTTATTTTTCTTTTCAGTACTATTAGATGAGACATTGGGTTTAGTTATTGGGAGATTTTATATTCAAAACTAAAAATCTTCGTGCCTCTTACACTCCTTGATAAATCGTCATATTTCATAATTTTTTTTAATTACTTATCATTTATCAATATTTTTTTTTAATATTGACTTATTGTGGCATAATTTAGATAACATATACATATGTCCGTCGAGAATGCTTCTATTGGTTAATTCTAATCATTCTTTATTTTAGAATTATTTATTCCTATGTTTTCAATTTATAACACAAGATGTAGGAAACGAAACGCGAAAACCGTTTTTCAAACCAGAGAGTACCTGCGAGAGAACCGAACAAAACGCACAAACAAAAAAATACCAAACACAAATCGCAGACACATAGATTTTTACGTGAAAAATCCATATGAAAAAAGTTACAGGACGATCGGAGTTCAACCATGAACAACCTCCACTAATGGAATAAAGAGATTACACCCTCTACAAGCTCCTCACCAATTCAACACAGATCACCACAACTCTTTGGAATAAAAAATAGATTACAACCACGAAAAAAAAAGACAATGAAAAATATCCCAAATTGATCGTCTTCTTCGAAACGGCCTCCAATCATTCTTTCTCCTCTCCAAAGTTGCAATGACACTCTTGCCACATTTCTCTCTCTCTCTCTCTCTCTCTCTCTCTCTCTCTCTCTCTCTCTTTTGTTGTATATTGCATGAGGATTTTTATAAACCCTTGCATGAATTAGGGTTTCCATATGAAAATCTATATATGGAAGCCAAAAATATTTATGGAAATTCAATTACATTCAATCATATATTTAATAAAAATCAAATCATAAATTAGCTTACCATAAATTAAAAATCCAATTATATAGAAAGTTAATATATGAAAGATCCAATCATAAATATATAATTAAAGTCAAAGATGAAATTTTAATATAATATTTGCTTACCATAAATGTTCCAATACACGGCGCTCGATGCACTTTTTGAGCTTTTCCGACACACGGATGACGCTCGTCGTACTCCGGAGTATTCTTCACATAGGTTGGGAACCCCACCCACTCCAACAAATCTCCCCCTTCACAACTATATGGAAGGGGTCGTCATACCGACGATCCTCCTGCAGTACTCAAAATTTTTTCTTGAAAGAATCTTTGTGAACATGTCTGCTCCGTTGTCATCTGTATGAACCTTCTAAAGCGCCCTTCCTTCTTTTCCACAATATCCCGTATCCAATGATACCGGGTCTCAATGTGCTTGGACCGGCTATAAAATGTTTAAATTTTCACAAGGTGAATAGCACTCTGACTATCGCAAAGTAAAGGATATTGCTCTTGCTTTAGCCAAATTTTCTCTAACAACTTCTTCATCCACGACAACTTCTTGCAAGCCTCCGTCGCCGCAATATACTCTGCCTCTGTCGTCGATAAGGTAACATACTTCTGCAACCACGACTGCCACGATACTGCTCCACCAGCAAACATCATCATATAGTCCGAAGTCGATCGCCTCGTGTCTACATCTTCAGCCATATCAGCATCGGTATACCCAACCAGCTTTGGCTCGTCACCACCAAAAGAGAGTCTCCAATCGGCAGTGCCCTGAAGATATCGTAGAATCCACTTGACCCCACTCCAATATACCCTTCCAGGATTGGAAGTATACCTGCTAACTGTGCCAACTGCGTGAGCGATGTCTGGCCTCGTACACACCATAACATACATAAGATTTTCCACAACTGAGATATATGCAACCCTCTCCATATATTTCTTCTCATCCTCAGTAGATGGACACTGCTCCTCAGTGAACTTAAAGTGAGCCGCAAGGGGGTCACTCGCTTTCTTCGACCCGTCCATCCCGAAAGGTTGAAGTAACCGGTGAATGTACTTCTTTTGGGACAAGTGTAGCAGCTTGGACTCTCTCTCTCTCTCTCTCTCTCTCTCTCTCTCTCTCAGCTGATCTCCATCCCAAGAATAGTCTTCGCTACATCCAAATCCTTCATAGAGAAGGCTGCGCCCAGTTGTCGCTTCAACTCCGCTATCCTAGTGGCATTCGGATCCACCAATAGTATATCATCAACATATAGCAGTAAAATGATAAAATTATCATTGGCAAAGTATAACACAAATACACAGTGGTCCGACGTCGTCCATGCATAATCATGCTCCCCCATAAATGACTCGAACTTCCTGTACCACTGTCTCGGAGCCTACTTCAGACCATAAAAGCTTTTTCTCAACAAGCAGACCAAGTATGACTTGCCCTTCTCAAAGAATCCCTCTGGCTGCTCCATGTACAACTCCTCCTCAAGATCACCGTTGAGGAATGTCATCTTCACGTCCATTTGCTCGACCTCCAAGTTGAAACTTGTTGCCATTGCTAGCACCACCCGAATAGACGACTGCTTGATGACTGGCAAAAATATCTCATCATAATCTACGCATTTTCGCTGACCGTAGCCTTTAACTACCAGCCTTGCTTTGTATCGAGGGTGAGTAGCATCATCTGTCTGCTTCACTCTGAACATCTGTCACCACCCCATTTCCAGAGCCGGGTATTTTTTTATTTTAATTTAGTTAATTGTGCATTATTTATAATTAATTGTATTTATAATTAATTATTGATTGTGTTATATTTTTATTGTTTATTTTAGGATTTTGGCTAGCCTGGACCCATGTCAGACCTTAGTGGACCTATGTCCGACCCAGCCCACACCCTTGTGAGAATTATTTTGGGACTTAGGAATATTTATTTTATTTTTAGAAGGTTAGTGGGAGAGATTTGGAGCTAATTTGAGTGCTTTTGGAACCCGGAACCCGAAACCAAGTGAGTAGGGGCGTTTTGGGAATTTGGAAACTTGTGTGACCCCTTTAATTAGGTGGCCGACCCTTCATAGCAGCCCATTTCCGTGCAAATCCAGCAGCCCTCTCCCCCTGTAAACCCCCCTGAATTTTCAAAATTATTAAAACTTGGATTTTTTCCAATTTTCTGGAATTTTATGGAAATTTTCTGAAATTAAAATCAAGGTTCTTAATTACTAAATGATTTTTAATTGTTAATAAATAATATTAATATATCATGGAAATAATATTTTTGGGTGTAAAATAAAAAATTGGACTTAGGGTATTTTTTCTGGATTTTTCTGGGCCTCAGACCTATTTTTAAATGCCTAAAAATAATTTTTAATTAATTACATAATTAACTAATTTATATTTTATTTATTATTTATTTTATTTTATTTATTTTTCTCTTTTTTTCTTCCTTGGGCCGGCCCGGCCCAGTGGACCGGCCCAGCAGCCCAGCAACCCGCCACCTATCGGGTCGGGTCGGGTTGGTCAGACCCGAACCCGCCCACGACCCGACCCGGAGACCCGTTCCCCCAGCCCCACGCCGCCCGCATCCCGCGCCGGCCTTCGTGCGCAGCGCCGCCCGCTCCGGCCGGCTCGCCCCGCTCTCCGCGGCCACGTCCCCCTCTCGCCCCACCTCGGCCGGCCTCCTCCGCCTATATATACACACCCCCTCCTCCTCCGGCTACCTAACCTAACCCTAGCCTCCGTCCCCGGCCAACCCTCTCCGTCGTACCCCGCCAACGACCACCCGCCGCCTTGCCCCCGACCTCGCCGCTGCCCAGCCACCCTGCCACCGCCGTCGCGTCGCCTCCAGCCGCCTCCCTCCCCTTCTTCCCCGTCGACAGCAGCCGCCGCAGCTCCTCGAGCAGCCGCAGATTAACAGTTATAGAACATTCTAGGTTATTCTTTAAAACATAATAGATTAACAATTCTAGGTTATTTAGCAAGTTCACACTAGGTTAACACTAGGTTATCAATTATTAGCAATTTAAAACTGTCAGGTTAAGTCTAAGGTCTCGAACCATAAGGCACGAACTAAAGCAAATCTAGAAGCAGGAAACTATAAAAACTTACTCGTAATAGCTATTCCATGAATCTTTGCTTCCTCTAGAGTCATCACTGGAGCTTGTCCACTTCCTCGCAGATGATTTCTCGGCTGCTGTTGGGCTTGCTGGAAGAGTGCTGCTTGTGGTGCCAAGGGTGGCCTCGGCTAATTTTCTCTTGGGGCATGTGGTAGAACTCCTTCAGCTTCCGTTTGCAGTATTTCTAATGCTGGAGAGGCTGACCTCGGTGCTGGTAGTGCTTGTCTGTTTATCATCAGTGCTCTCTTTCGATGCTGAGGACAATCTTTGGCTAAGTGTTGGTTGGACGCGCAAATCAAGCATAATCCCAATTTACGTCTACACTCGTACTCAATGTGGCCTATCTTGCAACAGTTTTGACAGATAGGCAGTACTTGCGGAGATGCTTCTGGAGGTTGGTACATGTGTGACTTCTTTGTAATTTCTTCATGTGGTACTCCGGCTGGTGCTGATGCGGCTAGTTGTTGAATCATCACTGCTTTCTCTCGACGTTCAGGGCAATCCCTTACCGAATGCTTTTTAGATCCGCAAGCTAAACATCGTCCCAGTCTGCGCCGGCATTCTTTAGCGAGATGGCCTACCTTGCCACAATAGTGACAAGTAGGGAGGACTAGTACAAGTGGTGGGTTCAGCTGTGGTCGCTTTGCAACTCTTTCTTGTAGTGCTTGGTCTGGTGCTGTTGCATATGGCCGCTTCTGGCTGGACTCGATCCTTATGTTGCACTCCATGGGTCGTGTTGCAGCAAGAACGTTCACTTCTAAGGTAGGTGCATTTGAACTGATTAATCTCCGTAACTCCGAGCTAAATCTGTCGATGAACTTCTCCACTTGGTTTTGCTGATCTTCTTGTTGAACCTTCTGATGGGATTGCATCATCGCGTAGAACATTCGGAACAGTTGTTGTTCGTCTATAGCCTGCCCTTGTGGAACAGTAGGCATCGGAGGAGCAAGCTGCGTTGATGGTGGAACGTCATTTTCTGGGATTCTCGAGGCATTCTGTCTTGCTGGACTGAGTTGTTGTGATGTTTGACCTTCATCCACTAGTATCACTTCATCTTCGTGGTTAACCACAACATCTTGTGGTGCTGCTGGATGAGTCTCGTCGCCGGTTTGTGAATCCATAATTCTGCAACAGAAATAAACTATAAGAAGCACACTAGAATCAAGGCAGGATGCAAGTCAAAAAAATTTATTTGAATTCGATACAGATATCAAGAACGTTTTCAAGCAAGTGGATGAGATCCTGAAAACTTTATCCTATTCTTATTGCAGGCCTGTCGGTCCCTAAGTTAAAATCGAACAATTTTATCGTAGACCTGCATGGGCCACCACAAAAACCATGTCACGCCCCAGTCCCAAAATAACGAGGGACTAGACACGTGGCAATGGCCAGCAGCACACACCGATGGACAAACCCAATTTAATGGATCCATCGGGGCATGCTTAAGCTGTATTACAACAGTCCGGGTCTACTAAAACCACATGTTAAAACTAATCTCATCCACAGAAGAATAAAGCAAATCAACAAAAGGAAATAAGTCATCAACATCAAGTCACAAAATAGAGTATTCGGGGAACAACCCGATAATCAAGTCTGATACAATTGTTCTTTAAACAAGAAAGTAAATAACATCACTGACTGAGTATGTAAGAACATATACTCAGAGATATCCATGGCAATCACCTAGTCCTTGGTTTCTGGTTCTGCTTCCGTGCCTGAACCTGTTTCTGCTCCTGCTAAAGCACCTGTCCTGTAAACCTCAGAGTGGATTTCCTCTGCTAAACCTGGGGACATAATCCATTCCAGGTCCTCAGGGGACATAGCAAGGTACAAGAAAGCACAAGCCAAAATAATGCAGTGGAATAGTAAATAAAATAAGTAGGGTAACTACATAACCATCTAAGTGAAATGCAACTGAGAGCATCACTAGTACTCAGGCTGAGACCGCTACAAGCTCTGTGTCGGGGAGCCGGTAGCAGTAAATAACTAGTAGTGGGCCAAGCTCGGGCTTAGAGTCTTGAGCACCGCAATAATAGGGGTTTTATATATATGATCAGCCTGTAGCCTGTGTGTCTCTCCCCACCCAATGTAACCACACGTCGCATGTCCATGTCACGTGAGATCAGAGCTAATGCAACAGTCATAATCTAAGAGTATAATAACTATGTCCATCATGTATCCTACACAGAATTACCTTGAATATCTCAGGAAGATTCTGTCAACATGTATAGTGTCAAGTATCCTGGGTATACGTACTTGATAATGCAAGTACGAGAATACAAAGGGTTTCGGTATCCATTTCTATTTGACTTTACTCAACCCGCGAACGGTGTTGGCACCCGACTATAATCGGACGCTAAGTAAGTCACACGGTCCTAGGTCAAGCATGAAAAATATATATATAAGCCAAGGAGTATGTAACAAATACTGCAAGTTGGCAAGGTACACTTGCCTGGGATTGGAATTCCAGTAGCGGTCCTTGTAACAGTGGGTTCAGCAATAACTCCTCCAAAAGCTGAAATGAACATTACCAACAGTCTCAGAACATAAGAAATAGTTAGAAACGCATGTCCTTAAGTCCAGTTTGGACACAAGGTCAAAAACGACATTTCTGGGCCATAACGGGTCCATATGTGGGCCGCTTTGCACCGAAAACTGAGTCAGGGTCAAAGGTCTCCAAATCAGTCCAGCTTAGTGCCAACAAGTCAGGAACATTGATACGAACCCAACGGAACTTCCAGAATTGGATTCCGATGAGCCGTTCTTAAAATCGCCCGTCAGGTGGAGCCTATGGAGCCCACGACACGCGATTTTCTAACGTTCCCAGAATTGAACCAAACTTGATCCACAGGACCATCGTATTGCTACGAGTCCGATGGCGCAAGTTTCATCTTAATCCGATGTGTATACACTAAGTTACAGCGAATTATAGAAAAGTCGGATACGGGACGATGTTCGCGGATACGCACTGATTCTGGTGTGCACGCACATCCGAATCAGCTTCTGCGAAATCCTGTACGTCCGTATCAACGACGCGCACGTATCTGTGAAGACCGCACGCGACCAAGTCGTCCCGTTTGGCTGGGCGCACTCAGTTCCGGGGTGAAACAGGGCGTTGGTTTTCCTGTTTTTGGATCGCGGTGTGCGATCACCATAGGACGCGATGCCCCGAGCGGTTTGTCCGGGCACCGAGAGGGTCTTGCAGTCTACGCGATGCAAAAGACGGAATACAAATCAGAGCTACGAGGAGGAAATTACGAGTACCTGATCAGGGTCGAAAATCAATGAATTCCTCGTGTCCGATTCGTGTCCTGTGTTAACACTGTTCCTGTGTCCTGGGTTGTGTCTGATTCTAGGGTTTAGAGTTTCGGACACAGGGAGCCGATGCTTCGCCGGTGGAGCACTGACAGAGGCGGCTGAGCTCGAGGCCGGCCGGCTGCGGGAGGCGATCGCTGGTGGAGGCTGAAGGCTGTGGTGATCCGGCGGCCGGAGGGAGCTGCTGCTGTTATTGGGCTCGGGTGGAGCGGGTCGGAGTTCAGGGAGGCGCTGGAGGAAGAAGGCGCAGCGGCGAGACGGCGTTGCAGCGCTGGGCGGATAAGGGAGGTGGTGGCGCGGCGAGGCGGAGTAGGCTAGGGTTCCGGTGGGTGCAGCGGGGAGAAGAAGAGGAGAGGAGTCGGGGTGGCTGAGGGGAGGAGGAGCTGGCCAGGGGAAAGTCGGAGGGAGATGGCCGGCGAGGAGAGAGTGGCCGGAGACGATGGCGGAGCTAGGGCAGGGCGGAGGACGGCCGGAGAACAGGGATTTTATAGGCGTCCGGGGAAGAGAGAGAGAGACGGCCGGTGAGGGGGAGGGGAACCGGAGAGGCGCGGCGGACGTTACGGGAGCGGAGCGGTCGGCTGGCGGCGGCGGGTGCGTAACGGCCGGCGGAGGGGAGGCCAACGGTCGGGGACCGTTCGAATTGGGGGAGAAGGGTTTGCGGGTTGCGGGTGACCGGGTCGGGTCGGGTCAGACGGATCCGACCCGATCCGAAAATCAATTATGCGGGTCGGGTTCCGGTTAATGGGTCGGGTCTGGGTTGGACCCGGATCCGACCCGATAAGAGTTTGGTTTAAAAATAAACCCGGTTCGGTTCAACTTGGTTTGGTTTAGTTTATTTAATAAAAATCTGGTTTATTTTGGGTTCAAATTAATTATTAGTATTTAGGTCTTTAAAAATCCATCCGAGGTCCAATAAATTCCCAGAAAATTACCCTATGTCTAGTTTTTAATTCTACACCATAAAATATTAATTTTATAATATTTTAATATTATTTAACCTTAATTAAAAATCATTTAATTATTAAAACACCTTAGTTTAATTAGAGAAAAATTCCAGAAAATACAGAAAATTGAGGAAAATTCCAAATTAAAAATTCTTGAAAATCAGAGGGTTTACAATCTACCCCCCTTAAGAGGATTGCGTCCTCGCAATCAAAGAATAACCGGTCAACAGAAATGACACGGTTACAAACATTATTCGAAGCAAAAAAAAAAATTTTTTTTAGGAGTAACAAGGTTTGAGAGTAATACCTAGGAAAAATTATTTCCCTAAGCATTTAAAAATTATGCAATTTTCCAAATGTGGAAAATCTAGGAAATTATAGTTTTTAGAAAACTAGGTTATCTTTCAAAACATTTTAGTTTATTATTTATAAAACATTCTCGGTTATTGGCAAGTTCAGAATTACTTAGATTAACTCTAGTTTATCCTTTAAAACTTATTTGGTTATCAGTTATAGAACATTCTAGGTTATTCTTTAAAACATAATAGATTAACAATTCTAGGTTATTTAGCAAGTTCACACTAGGTTAACACTAGGTTATCAATTATTAGCAATTTAAAACTGTCAGGTTAAGTCTAAGGTCTCGAACCATAAGGCACGAACTAAAGCAAATCTAGAAGCAGGAAACTATAAAAACTTACTCGTAATAGCTATTCCATGAATCTTTGCTTCCTCTAGAGTCATCACTGGAGCTTGTCCACTTCCTCGCAGATGATTTCTCGGCTGCTGTTGGGCTTGCTGGAAGAGTGCTGCTTGTGGTGCCAAGGGTGGCCTCGGCTGATTTTCTCCTGGGGCATGTGGTAGAACTCCTTCAGCTTCCGTTTGCAGTATTTCTAATGCTGGAGAGGCTGACCTCAGTGCTGGTAGTGCTTGTCTGTTTATCATCAGTGCTCTCTTTCGATGCTGAGGACAATCTTTGGCTAAGTGTTGGTTGGACGCGCAAATCAAGCATAATCCCAATTTACGTCTACACTCGTACTCAATGTGGCCTATCTTGCAACAGTTTTGACAGATAGGCAGTACTTGCGGAGATGCTTCTGGAGGTTGGTACATGTGTGACTTCTTTGTAATTTCTTCATGTGGTACTCCGGCTGGTGCTGATGCGGCTAGTTGTTGAATCATCACTGCTTTCTCTCGACGTTCAGGGCAATCCCTTACCGAATGCTTTTTAGATCCGCAAGCTAAACATGGTCCCAGTCTGCGCCGGCATTCTTTAGCGAGATGGCCTACCTTGCCACAATAGTGACAAGTAGGGAGGACTAGTACAAGTGGTGGGTTCAGCTGTGGTCGCTTTGCAACTCTTTCTTGTTGTGCTTGGTCTGGTGCTGTTACATATGGCCGCTTCTGGCTGGACTCGATCCTTGTGTTGCACTCCATGGGTCGTGTTACAGCAAGAACGTTCACTTCTAAGGTAGGTGCATTTGAACTGATTAATCTCCGTAACTCCGAGCTAAATCTGTCGATGAACTTCTCCACTTGGTTTTGCTGATCTTCTTGTTGAACCTTCTGATGGGATTGCATCATCGCGTAGAACATTCGGAACAGTTGTTGTTCGTCTATAGCCTGCCCTTGTGGAACAGTAGGCATCGGAGGAGCAAGCTACGTTGATGGTGGAATATTATTTTCTGGGATTCTCGAGGCATTCTGTCTTGCTGGACTGAGTTGTTGTGATGTTTGACCTTCATCCACTAGTATCACTTCATCTTCGTGGTTAACCACAACATCTTGTGGTGCTGCTGGATGAGTCTCGTCGTCGGTTTGTGAATCCATAATTCTGCAACAGAAATAAACTATAAGAAGCACACTAGAATCAAGGCAGGATGCAAGTCAAAAAAATTTATTTGAATCCGATACAGATATCAAGAATGTTTTCAAGCAAGTGGATGAGATCCTGAAAACTTTATCCTATTCTTATTGCAGGCCTGTCGGTCCCTAAGTTGAAACCGAACAATTTTATCGTAGACCTGCATGGGCCACCACAAAAACTATGTCACGCCCCAGTCCCAAAATAACGAGGGACTAGACACGTGGCAATGGCCAGCAGCACACACCGATGGACAAACCCAATTTAATGGATCCATCGGGGCATGCTTAAGCTGTATTACAACAGTCCAGGTCTACTAAAACCACATGTTAAAACTAATCTCATCCACAGAAGAATAAAGCAAATCAACAAAAGGAAATAAGTCATCAACATCAAGTCACAAAATAGAGTATTCGGGGAACAACCCGATAATCAAGTCTGATACAATTGTTCTTGAAACAAGAAAGTAAATAACATCACTGACTGAGTATGTAAGAACATATACTCAGAGATATCCATGGCAATCACCTAGTCCTTGGTTCCTGGTTCTGCTTCCGTGCCTGAACCTGTTTCTGCTCCTGCTAAAGCACCTGTCCTGTAAACCTCAGAGTGGATTTTCTCTGCTAAACCTGGGGACATAATTCATTCCAGGTCCTCAGGGGACATAGCAAGGTACAAGAAAGCACAAGCCAAAATAATGTAGTAGAATAGTAAATGAAATAAGTAGGGTAACTACATAACCATCTAAGTAAAATACAACTGAGAGCATCACTAGTACTCAGGCTGAGACCGCTACAAGCTCTGTGTCGGGGAGCCGGTAGCAGTAAATAACTAGTAGTGGGCCAAGCTCGGGCTTAGAGTCTTGAGCACCGCAATAATAGGGGTTTTATATATATGATCAGCCTGTAGCCTGTGTGTCTCTCCCCACCCAATGTAACCACACGTCGCATGTCCATGTCACGTGAGATCAGAGCTAATGTAACAGTCATAATCTAAGAGTATAATAACTATGTCCATCCTGTATACTACACAGAATCACCTTGAATATCTCAAGAAGATTCTGTCAACATGTATAGTGTCAAGTGTCCTGGGTATACGTACTTGATAATGCAAGTACGAGAATACAAAGGGTTTCGGTATCCATTTCTATTTGACTTTACTCAACCCGCGAACGGTGTTGGCACCCCACTATAATCGGATGCTAAGTAAGTCACACGGTTCTAGGTCAAGCATGCAAAATATATATATAAGCCAAGGAGTATGTAACAAATACTGCAAGTTGGCAAGGTACACTTGCCTGGGATTGGAATTCCAGTAGCGGTCCTTGTAACAGTGGGTTCAGCAATAACTCCTCCAAAAGTTGAAATGAACATTACCAACAGTCTCAGAACATAAGAAATAGTTAAAAACGCCTGTCCTTAAGTCCAGTTTGGACACAAGGTCAAAAACGATATTTCTGGGCCATAGCGGGTCCATATGTGGGCCGCTTTGCACCGAAAACTGAGTCAGGGTCAAAGGTCTCCAAATTAGTCCAGCTTAGTGCCAACAAGTCAGGAACATTGATACGAACCCAACGGAACTTCCAGAATTGGATTCCGATGAGCCGTTCTCAAAATCGCCCGTCAGGTGGAGCCTGTGGGGCCCACGACACGCGATTTTCCAACGTTCCCAGAATCGAACCAAACTTGACCCACAGGACCATCGTATTGCTACGAGTCCGATGGCGCAAGTTTTGTCTCAATCCGATGTGTATACACTAAGTTACAGCGAATTACAGAGAAGTCGGATACGGGGCGATGTCCGCGGATACGCACTGATTCCGGTGTGCACGCACATCCGAATCAGCTTCTGCAAAATTCTGCACATCCGTATCAATGATGCACACGTATTTGTGAAGACCGCACGTGACCAAGTCGTCCCGTTTGGCGGGGCGCACTCAGTTCCGGGGTGAAACAGGGCGTTGGTTTTTCTGTTTTTGGATCGCGGTGTGCGATCACCACAGGAAGCGATGCCCCGAGCGGTTTATCCGGGCACCGAGAGGGTCTTGCAGTCTACGCGATGAAAAAGACGGAATACAAATCAGAGCTACGAGAAGGAAATTACGAGTACCTGATCAGGGTCGAAAATCAATGAATTCCTCGTGTCTGATTCGTGTCCTATGTCAACACTGTTCCTGTGTCCTTGGTTGTGTCTGATTCTAGGGTTTAGAGTTTCGGACACAGGGAGCCGATGCTTCGCCGGTGGAGCACTGACAGAGGCGGCTGAGCTCGAGGCCGGCCGGCTGCGGGAGGCGATCGCTGGTGGAGGCTGAAGGCTGTGGTGATCCGGCGGCCGGAGGGAGCTGCTGCTGTTATCGGGCTCGGGTGGAGCGGGTCGGAGTTCAGGGAGGCGCTGGAGGAAGAAGGCGCAGCGGCGAGGCGGCGTTGCAGCGCTGGGCGGATGAGGGAGGTGGTGGCGCGGCGAGGCGGAGTAGGCTAGGGTTCCGGTGGGGGCAGCGGGGAGAGGAAGAGGAGAGGAGTCGGGGTGGCTGAGGGGAGGAGGAGCTGGCCAGGGGAAAGTCGGAGGGAGATGGCCGGCGAGGAGAGAGTGGCCGGAGACGATGGCGGAGCTAGGGCAGAGCGGAGGACGGCCGGAGAACAGGGATTTTATAGGCGTCCGGGGAAGAGAGAGAGAGACGGCCGGTGAGGGGGAGGGGAACCGGAGAGGCGCGGCGGACGTTACGGGAGCGGAGCGGTCGGCTGGCGGCGGCGGGTGCGTAACGGCCGGCGGAGGGGAGGCCAACGGTCGGGGACCGTTCAAATTGGGGGAGAAGGGTTTGCGGGTTGCGGGTGACCGGGTCGGGTCGGGTCAGGCGGATGTGCCCGAGACTCTTGCACTCCCGCCACCTCCATCTATTCCGTCAGTTACTCTGGATGGGGCACAGCTACTTGGAGTGTTCCAGGGACTAGTGGAATCCCAGAAAGAACAGACTGCACTTCTGCGGACCAGCCTCTCAGAAGCTCTTAAGTCCCAGGAGTCGCCACTCAAGAGGCCAGGGAGTGCCAAAGACTTCAAGAACCTTAGACCCCTAGAATTCTACGGAACTGAGGGCATTCTCTATGCCGATGAGTGGATAGAGAATGTCGAGAGACTCCTGAAGACTGCCCGGGTTCCTGATGATCTCAAAGTGGAGTCCGCAAGCCTGCAACTGTTCGACATAGCTCGAACCTGGTTCAGAGATGAACCCCAACTATCTGCTCCTGACCTCACCTGGGAGGACTTCAAGAGGCTATTCAAGGAGAAATTCTACCCCGAAGTGGCTCGGGAAGCTCTCGAAAGCCAATTCGAGAGACTGGAACAAGGTAACCTATCTGTTGATGAGTATACTGCTGAATTTAGCAGGTTGAGCCACTTTGCGGAGTACATAGTTCGTACCCCGGAGGACAGAGTCCGTAGATTCAAGAAGGGGCTGTCTCCGGATATTCGTTTTGCTGTCACCACCAGCCGAGCTCGCACCTATGAGGAAATCCTGAGCATGGCACAAGGCGTTGAGAGAGACATGGGGCATAAACTAAAACGAGAGAGAGATACCGGAAATACGGGACCCAACAAACGCCCTTTTCAACAACAACAACAGCAGAGGGCCCCGCAGCAAACTCATCGTCCTCTCCCTCGAGCTCCAGCACCCCAACACCAGGCTCAAGGACAGAACCAACAAGCTGCTGCTTGTAACTTTTGCAAAAAACCAGGTCATACTTGGCAAGTCTGCAGGAAGAGGCTAGGTGCCTGCCTCTACTGCGGCTCAGCAGCGCATCAAATGAGGGACTGTCCAGCTGCTCAAGGATGCACCGCTGCACCCAAGGCTCCAGTCCAGGCCAGGGCCCCAGCAGCACAACAGAGGGGACCCCCGCTTCCAACACAACAACAACGCTTTGCTCAGCACCAACAGCAGCAACAGAGGGGTGCACCGCAGCAAGGCCGTGCTTATTCAATGACTCTGGAAGAAGCAGAAGCCACAGCAGACGTGATCACAGGTTCTGTGCTTATAAATTCAATACCAGCCATTACTTTATTTGATTCTGGAGCTTCACCTTCATTCATGTCAGTAGATTTTCTTATGAAGCATAGCTTAATCACTAAACCCCTTAGGAATTGTTATAAGATCATTACCGGTGGAGGAATCATCCCGGTTAGTGATGCCTGTAACAATTATCCTATTACATTATGTGGAAGAGAACTGTATGCTAGGCTACTTGTAATGCCAGTTCCCAGTTTTGACATTATACTGGGTATGGATTGGTTGAGTCAACATCATGCCACTATAGACTGCCACAGAGGTAGTATAATCTTCAGGCCCCCTGACAAGCCAGAATTTGAATTTGCTAGAGGTTCTAGAGAAATGGGTATTAACAAAATTTGTGGAGCCCTAGTAACAGAAGAATTGCCACTACCTATCATCTCTGAATACCTTGATGTCTTCCCTGAGGATCTCCCAGGCTTACCCCCAGACCGAGAAGTTGAATTCTCTATTGACTTAGTGCCAGGAGCAGCACCAGTATCTCAAAATCCCTACAGAATCAACAAGAAGGAGATAATAGAACTAAATGAGCAAATCAAAGAGCTAGAAGACAAATGCTTCATTAGGTCTAGTGTCTCACCCTGGGGAGCTCCAGTATTATTTGTGCCCAAGAAGGACGGAACATCCCGAATGTGTATTGACTATAGGGCCTTGAATGCCTTAACAATTAAGAATAAGTATCCCCTGCCCAGGATAGATGACTTATTTGATCAGTTAAGTGGAGCTCGGGTATTTTCAAAGATTGATTTGAGGTCTGGTTACCACCATGTAAGGGTGAGAAAGGAAGACATCCCTAAAACTGCTTTCAATACCCGGAACGGACACTACGAATTCTTAGTAATGCCGTTCGGGTTGACGAATGCACCAGCAGTTTTTATGAACTTGATGAACAGAGTCTTTCAGCAATATCTAGACAACTTTGTAGTGGTCTTTATTGATGATATTTTGATATACTCCAAGACCCCCGAAGAACATGAAGAACATTTGAGGCTAGCATTGGAGACTTTGAGGAAGGAAAAACTTTATGGAAAATTATCTAAATGTGCTTTCTTCCTAGACAAAGTAGAATTCTTGGAACATGTTGTGACTGGAGATGGAATAGCAGTAGATCCTAAGAAAATAGCGGCAGTAGAATCCTGGCCCACTCCAGACTCTGTAGCAGAGATTAGAAGCTTCCTGGGATTAGCTGGCTACTATCGGAAGTTTGTAAAGGACTTTGCTAGAATTGCTGAACCCATGACAAAATTAACAAGGAAGGATGAAGAGTTCACCTGGACTGATGAATGTCAGCATGCTTTTGAAGAATTGAAGAAAAGACTGACTACTGTCCCTATTCTGACCTTACCTTCTGGAACCGGAGGATTCGCTATTTATAGTGATGCTTCTGGAAAAGGTCTAGGTTGTGTATTGGAGCAGAACAAGAAAGTAATAGCATATGCCTCTAGACAGCTTCGACCTCATGAAAAGAACTACCCAACTCATGATTTAGAACTGGCAGCTGTCATCTTTGCTCTTAAGCTATGGAAGCATTATCTTTATGGAGAAAGGGTAGAAATATTTACGGACCATAAAAGTCTAAAATATATTTTCACCCAGAAAGAGCTGAACATGAGGCAAAGAAGGTGGCTGGAACTAATGAAAGACTTTGATATCACCCTTCAATATCATCCTGGGAAGGCCAATGTAGTTGCTGATGCTCTAAGCAGATATCCTATGGCGATGTACTTGACTATGGACCGACACTTGCTTGAGGACCTGGAAAGTTTAGGTATTGAGGTAATTATCCCAGGAAAAGAAGGCCAAATGATGAACTTGCAGATTCAGTCTACCTTAATAGACAAGATCAAGGAGACTCAGTTTCAAGACGAAGGGCTGCGAAGCCTTCGAGGTCAAGTGCAAGCTGGATTAGTGGAAGATTTCAGAATTCATGAAGATGGATCACTGAGGCATGGCGATAGATTATGTGTACCTCAAGGAGACATAAGGGAAGAAATTATGCAAGAGGCGCACAGATCGCAATATTCTATACATCCAGGAGCCAAAAAGATGTACAAGGACCTGAGGACGCATGTTTGGTGGCATGGCATGAAAAGAGAAGTAGCCAGGTTCGTATCTCGTTGTTTAGTGTGCCAACAAGTCAAGGCAGAAAGACAAAGACCTGGAGGATTGCTTCAACAACTACCCATTCCGGAGTAAAAGTGGGAATATATCACAATGGATTTTGTTTCCGGACTTCCAAGGACACCTAGTGGAAAGGATGCAATTTGGGTGATAGTAGATAGACTGACCAAATCTGCACATTTTCTACCTTTCAAAGTAGGGCTATCTACAGAGAAGCTGGCAGATTTATATATCAGACATATTGTTAGGTTGCATGGAGTTCCAGTAAGTATTGTCTCCGACCGAGATTCAAGATTCACCTCTCACTTCTGGAAGAGCTTACAAGCCAGTTTGGGGACTCAACTCAAATTCAGCACAGCTTATCATCCCCAAACCGATGGACAATCGGAACGTACAATCCAGGCACTTGAAGATATGCTTCGTACATGTGTTCTAGATTTTGGAGGATCCTGGGAAGACTATCTACATCTTGTGGAGTTCTCTTATAATAACAATTACCAAACAAGTGTTGAGATGACTCCATTTGAAGCTCTGTATGGACGAAGATGTCGTACCCCGCTATCATGGGATGACGTTGGAGAAAGAGCCCTACTGGGACCGGAGATGGTGATCGACTCAACTGAGAAGGTAAAACAAATAAGGGATAGACTTCGAGTGGCTCAAGACAGGCAACGACATTGGGCAAATAGCCACCGAAGGCCCTTAGAATTTGAGGTTATTAAATTTACGAATTCAAGTCAATTTAAACATTTTGATTATGGAACTAAGACTTGATTATGACTTTATCAAAGGTTGGAGAACTGGTATTCTTGAAGATTTCTCCGACACGTGGCACCATTAGGTTCGGAAGGAGTGGAAAACTCAGCCCAAGATTTATTGGACCTTTTGGCATACAGGAGAAAATCGGAGAAGTGGCATACCGTCTGGCATTGCCACCCTCTCTGGATGGAGTCCATAACGTCTTCCACGTGTCGCAGCTGAGAAAGTACGTGTCAGACCCCAGCCACATTTTGGATCACTCAGAGCTCGAAGTAGGCCCAAGTTTGACTTACCAAGAGCAGCCCGTGGAGATACTGGATCGATCGGAGAAAGTTCTACGAAACCAGGTCATTTTCCTGGTTCGCGTAGCTTGGAAGCACCATTCTCCCGGCGAATCCACCTGGGAGCGAGAAGACGAGATTAGAGAACGCTACCCCTATCTTTTTGAACCCTGAGGTATATTTAATTCTCGGCCTTTCCTTTCGTACCATTGTTATTCTTAAATTTCGAGGATGAATTTTTTTATAAGTTGGGTAGATTGTAAACCCCCCTGAATTTTTAAAATTATTAAAACTTGGATTTTTTCCAATTTTCTAGAATTTTCTGGAAATTTTTTGAAATTAAAATCAAGGTTCTTAATTACTAAATAATTTTTAATTGTTAATAAATAATATTAATATATTATGGAAATAATATTTTTGGGTGTAAAATGAAAAACTGGACTTAGGGTAATTTTTCTGGATTTTTCTGGGCCTCAGACCTATTTTTAAATGCCTAAAAATAATTTTTAATTAATTATATAATTAACTGATTTTTATTTTATTTATTATTTATTATTTATTTTATTTTTATTTCTTTTTCTCTTTTTTCCTTCCTTGGGCCGGCCCGGCCCAGTGGACCGGCCCAGCAGCCCAGCAGCCCGCCACCTATCGGGTCGGGTCGGGTTGGTCAGACCCGAACCCGCCCACGACCCGACCCGGAGACCCGTTCCCCCAGCCCCACGCCGCCCGCATCCCGCGCCGGCCTCCACGCGCAGCGCCGCCCGCTCCCGCCGGCTCGCCCAGCTCTCCGCGGCCACGTCCCCCTCTCGCCCCGCCTCGGCCGGCCTCCTCCGCCTATATATACACACCCCCTCCTCCTCCGGCTACCTAACCTAACCCTAGCCTCCGTCCCCGGCCAACCCTCTCCGCCGTACCCCGCCAACGACCACCCGCCGCCTTGCCCCCTACCTCGCCGCTGCCCAGCCACCCTGCCACCGCCGTCGCGTCGCCTCCAGCCGCCTCCCTCCCCTTCTTCCCCGTCGACAGCAGCCGCCGCAGCTCCTCGAGCAGCCGCAGCGCCGCCCTGGGCCGCCCCCGCGCCGCCGCCTCCGCCCGAACGCCGCGCCGCCCTCCGCCGTAGCACCCCCAGCCCCCTCCGCCGCAGTCCAGCCACCGGAGCCGCCAGCCACCGCCTGAGAAGCAAACTCTAACCCTAGGTTCCCTGTGTCCGACACGAGTCGGACACGTATCGGACTCGGTTCAACCCTGATTTTCGGGTCCCCTTCAGGTGCGTGTAACTTTCTGTTCGTAGCTCTGTTTTTGATTCCGCAAATTGCGTTGTGAAGCCTGTATGACCCTCTCGGCGCCCGGACAAACCGTTCGGGGCATCGCGTCCTGTGGTGATCGCACACCGCGATCCAAAAACAGGAAAAACCAGACCATGTTTCACCCCAGAACTGAGTACGCCCCGCCAAAGGGACGACTTGGTCGCGTAAGGTCTTCACAGATACGTGGGCGTCGTCGATACGGACGTGTGAGAGTTCGCAAAAGCTGATTCGGGTGTGCGTGCACACCGGAATCAACGCGTATCCGCGGACA